>JAVYIG010006364.1:0-77500 GCA_035222895.1 Strongylocentrotus droebachiensis
CAGCTAGGGAGGGGTCTTAGGACTCTACATGTACGTACATGATAATTACATCAATGACATGACAAACAAAAATTGATGTCAACTCACAGAGGCATTGTGAACGATTCAAACAACTGACAAACTTCATCATTCAAGCTCCATCATGCATGAATGAAGGGCCTAAATCTAGGCCTAGCCCATAGGCCTAGGCCTAGACCTAGAGGGTCTAGATATAGACTCTAACTTAGACCCCAATTAATTTTTTTTTTTTAAATGAGCTAGATCAAAGTCGAAGGGCAGGGGCCTTAATTTTTGCTGGGTTATCATGGTTATTGCAAACAAAGAGATTGAACTCACCTTCAAATTCAGTCTTGTCAGAATCTCGAGGTATTTTTACGGAGAAAAGTGCAAAATTGCGACGGTTTTCCTTGCCAATGTCGCCCCGTATTGAACCGTATACAGCGACAGTACCAGTGCAGTGCAGTGCAAATTACAACATTGTCATTTGCACTGCACCACTGGTACTGTCGCTGTATACGGTTCAATACGGGCGACATTGGCAAGGAAATCCGTCGCAATTTTGCTCTTTTCTCCCCCGTTTTCTCCGTCCGTATTTTTCAAAATCTCAGCAGAAGCTAAATCTTTTGGACCATTTTGTGTCTGTAAATTCTTTCAAAACGACATCATTCACAGTCGGGAAGTGAATAAAACACCTCTTCATCTCTGTATCGGTGACGAAACTTCATCGGCGTCATCCCCCATTATGGTTGTTTGATGTTTCTATGTAGCGAACGAGGATAATGACGTAGGGAAAATCCCGCCTCGTGATTGGTTGAATTGGACACACCTCCGATTTTCCGGCACATTACCCACGAATATTAGGAGCAACATAATTATTATCTTTAATTAGTTTTCACGAAAACCCGTAAAGAAAATGAGGGAGAACAAACGGTAAATATGATTGTAATAATTTTCTTTATATTTTCATACTGGTTTGGTCGACTGCCACTGATGGGACTACGAAACATCACAATTCAGTGACTTGCCCTACAGTCTATTTGCTCTAATGGCTAAATAGACCTAGAGTTTCTAGAGTCTAGTCGGACAAAGTTCGATCATCACTGTTTGATGTACCAAAATTAACATCCCCTTAGCACATCATGAGTATTTCTTCTCTAAAAGTTAGACCTATGCTCCCTATATTTCTCACTGACCTCGTTCCTGACCAAGACCTATACTCATCACATAGATAAGAGTGTAAGCTCTGGCCCTGGTCCTCGGACCAGGTACACCCTTAGCGCGCACGCAGCAGACCCTAGATCTATATCCAATTTTTGGTACCGCGTTCAACTAATTTAGTACAATGCAAATGCATATCTAGGCCTATAAACAAAACGCCAAGGCTAAGCATCACACATTTTAACATTAAAATCCTCGCTTTCGATATTCTAATCATATCACCCACAAGATACATCAAAATAATCACTGAAATCGTTCTGACACAATATACATTTGTAGCCTACATAACAAATAATTAGCATAACAATATTAATATTTAATAATTT
The DNA here is from genome assembly GCA_035222895.1 of Strongylocentrotus droebachiensis. Classification (NCBI taxonomy): domain Eukaryota; kingdom Metazoa; phylum Echinodermata; class Echinoidea; order Camarodonta; family Strongylocentrotidae; genus Strongylocentrotus; species Strongylocentrotus droebachiensis. The sequence goes on from JAVYIG010006364.1 coordinate 1,545, forward strand.
TACTAAACATAAAAGTGATTCAAGTTTAGTCAACTCACATGTTACAGGGACTTGTAAGCAAAGAGTGCCGGTGTGACCCGGCGTAGAAATGTAACCCGCACCGTTCGTCCGGGAATTAGAGATTGATCGAGAGCGGACGACCGGTGCGGATTTTATCCGCGCAGAATGTCCGTGCGGAAGAGGTCTCGCACCAATAGTCCACCTGCCGCTCCGACTGTCCGTATTCTAGTTCACACGTAGGCCTACATATTCAAATACAAGTATAGTTATCCACAATGAATGAAACGGCTGGATGAAACAACATGTCTTCCAGGCGCGGATCCAGGGTTTGGGGGCGAGGGGGCCTTGCCCCCCCCCCCCCCCCCCCCCCCCCCCCCCCCCCCCCCCAGCCAAAAAAGAGAAAGAGAGAGAGAGAGAGAGAGAGAGCAGAGAAGGAAAAAAAGGGAAAGGTAAAGGAGGAGAGAAAGAGAAAGGAAGAAGAAAAGAAAAGGGGGAAAAGAAGAAGATCGGGGGGGGGGGGGCAAAAGGCCTTCGCCCCCCCCCCCCTCCTCAACACAAAGAGAGAGAGAGAGATTGAGAAGGAAGGAAAATAAGGGGAAACGGAAAGAAGAGACAAAGAGAAAGGAAGAAGAAAATAAAAGAGGGAAAAAGGGAAGGAAAGGGAAAGAAAAAGGAAAAGAGAAGATAAAGGGAAGGGGAAAAAAGAAGAAAAGAAAAGAAAGGGGATATCAGTTGCAATTTTCCTGCAAACAAGTTGTGGATCGGGAAGGGGGGAAAAGGCTTTTGCCTCTGCCCCCGATCATCCGCCCCCGCCCCCCCCCCCCCCCCCCCCCCCCCTCCCCGCCAAAAAAAAAGAGAGATAAAGAAGGGAAAGGGAAAGAGGAGAGCTAAAAGGGAACAAAAAATGAGGAATAAAAAAATAAAAGGGTTAAAAGAAGCAGATATCAGTTGCGATTAATCCCGCCAACAACGTGTGGATCGGGGGGGGGGGGGGGGCGAAAGGCGAAAGGCCCTTGTCTCCCTCAGCAAACTTAAATGAGAGAGAGAGAAGGAAGGGAAGGGAAAAGGGGAAAATAAAAGTGGAAGAAGAAAGGTAGGAGAGATCAGTTGCGATTTTCCATTTGTACCCCCCCCCCCCCCACGAAAAAGAGAGAGAGAGAGAGAAGGAAGGGAAGTAAAAGGGAAAAAGGAGAGAAAGGGACTGAAAATATTAAAAGAGGAAGAAAAGAAAGGGTGAAAAGAAGGAAAGATCAGTTGCGATTTTCATCGTTTCTTCTATCATCATTGTACAACTATCATTGTACAGATGTATTTATTTATTCATTTATTTATTCTGTTTGATAAAAATAATATGAATATAAACCCATAACAGCAACAAAACTAAATGCAGAGGAAAACTATTTTGCTGGCAGAAAAAAGCGCAACAATATGCATTTGCATGTACATGTAAATGTATCATTGGAATTATTCATATTGTTTTATTACATATGAAGAGCTTGATTCCAAAAGGAGCTAAATCTATATTTTATCAAAATAGAGTTATTTGTCTTAAAATAATGATTTCCTACATGGGGACAAAATGCACTATATCAACTTCGAAAATTTCACCAGAAAGTATGAAAAAAATTAGGTACAATATCATGTTTCATTCCAAAAGGAGCTAAATCCAAATCGGTTTCATTCCAAAAGGAGCTAAATCCACTTTGGGTACTTCTGAGTAAATCACCTTTTGTTCCTCCACTTTCCCTTTAGCAATGTACCTTCATGTTGTCATATACGTTAAGGTGTCGCCCTGGACCAATAATATATGATAAAAAAAAATCTACCAGTTATTTCAGATTTTTACTAAATTTTTAGATTTTGTGGATTTAGCTCCTTTTGGAATGAAACATGGATTTACCACCTTTTGGAATGAAACGGATTTAGCTCCTTTTGGAATGAAAATGTGATATGTTGTCTACTTTCTTTTCAAAAGTTTTTTTTAGTTGTGATTTCATTATTATTATTTAAAAGGAAAGGTTTGCTACTAAATTTTAATAAATTTCAGTGACTTTATGAGAAAATATGAAAATTTTGCAGGTACAATATCATGTTTCATTCAAAAGGAGCTAAATCCACGAAAACAAAAATTCTAAAAATTTAGTAAAAATCAGGAAAAACTGGTAGATTTTTTCTTATCATATATTATTGGTCAAGGGTGACACCTTTAAAATATATAACAACATTAAGGTCCATGGCTAAAGGGAAAGTGGAAAAATAAAAAAAGTCGATTTACTCAGAAGTACCCAAAGTGGATTTAGCTCCTTTTGGAATGAAACTCTTCATATTGTGAAATAGTATGCATTCAAGCTTGTGGGACAAGTGGTAAACAACCAGTCTCTTCACTCTGGTTCTGAAGGGTATAACACACAACCTTGAAATCATGTTATATATTACAGGTCAATAAAGTCTACTTTTGAAACTGAAAGGGATTGGGTAACTTTGTCTCAGATTCTGAAACAAAATCCTGGAATTAGCTCATGCTGCAATGATAATTAGGGCTAGTTCTTACCGGAAAACGACCCAAATATCGGAGTATGGCTAGCTGCCCCAGGGCCTTGTCCTATTTACGGATAAGTGAGTGCCTTGATGGGTCCACTTCTAATTCGTGTTTTTAGACCTTCTTTTTTTCCTTTGTATTTCCTTTCCTTTTCTTTTCTTTCCTTTCCTTTCCTATCCTTTCTTTTTAAAGAGGGGGGGGGGTGGGGGGGGGGGTCCGTCGCCCCTCGGCGCCTATGTGACACCCACATAAACTAACATTATTCATTACGAACCAAAAAATGAAGAAGGAGCCCCTCGACACCATAGTTGGTAATGGTAATGGTTTTATTAAAAATTCATTTGCAGCCAGAGGGTTGAATTGCAGAACTTTGTACATTGTAAAAACATAAATATTTATACCAACATAAAACGTATTAAGACATATCACGCAGTGAATGAATTTTCTAATAAATCAGTGTACACATATCGTCCCTGTTTTCACGAAAGTGACGGTAGTGAGGAAAATTGCATATATTTTCACTTTTGATTTTTTTGCATTTTTGGACATCATTCACTAACATCTTGAAACTCACAAATTTCAGACCGTAATAATATCTAATTATGTCACTATGACGATGACGTAAACAAGAAAATACCTATCAAAAGGATTTTCTGTTTTCACGAAGTGACGGCCAAGTACGCGCTTAACAGCCGTCAATTCGTAAAAACATCGTTTGCTCTTTTCCTGCTTTTAATATTTTCACGAAGTGACGGTAGTGAAAATTTCGCAGTTTGGAACAGTCACAGACCATGAAAAGGTGAGTTTTAAAATATTTGTTTAGGTAAATTAATATGGTACACTCTTTTGATTCATTCTGATTCTTTGTAAGCCATAAATATGTCCATGAGCACATAAATGTGTGAAAAATACACCGCCGTTCCACATATCGCCCCATATACTTATTTTCATGTAAGTGAATAAAGGAGTGAAGTATCATGTGATCCAAAACTAAAAAGATCAATTTATGTCTTAACAAATATACATCTAGACTAAATAACTTAAGTGGAGAGTCTTTCTTATTTAGCTCCACACCAAATATTAATGCTATAGATCTCTAAGGTTCTTTTTATATCTGCTGAAGTTATAAATTTGAACAAAGTTTTACATTTTTTCAGTAATTTACTAGATCTATTTAGCTATAATTATAAATTTGATTTAGAGTCTAGAACTCTAGTTACTCTAGATCATCACTTTATATGTATCAGTTTATGTCAGCCACTACTCGTCAATCTAGAATCTAGAGGTGAGTAGATCAGGATCTAGACCAGACTGAGACCTTTCTTGTAATTCGTGCCTGGGGTTTAAGAAACTTCAGGGCTCCAAGCCCAAGGCCAACATCATGCATGGCCAAGGGCAAAGGGAGTTTTGAAAATTATCATCATGCTGAGCTGAGATGACCTGGGATGTAGCCCCTCCTGGTTAACTGTAAGGGAATTCAATCATTTGCCGTTCATGCAAAGAAGAACTTGAATGAACATTTCATTAATACTTGAAAATTAGATACGGTCCTGCCCTGAAAATGAATAAATGGCACCATCCGAAAAAGGAATACTTTTGTTTTGAGACTGAAGTAACCATGAGTAGTCTACCTTTTGGGGAACAATTTCCACATGTTTAGCTTAGTTTCTCTCATTATCTGTACTCTGTGTCTGTTATATTCAAAGGCAGCACTTTAGTACCCTTGGTCCCTCACCCTATACAACAATTCTTTTAAACAGTTGTTCTTGATACCAGCAAATGTTGCCCAACTCCACTTCGTATTTTAAAGAATTTTCCAAGCAAGCACCATATCAGATGATGTACATGTCTCACTACCTACACTTCAGTGGTAATGAAATTATGATGATGTTTTTGCTTTCACTTAGTTTCAGATGCAGTAGATACAATTTGCACTTTATGAGGAAGCACTGGGAAAGTACATCTACTTTTCAAGAATGCCACAGGCCAGAAACAAATCCAGGTGAGAATAGTTTCATGATCTGTTCAAGAAAATCACTCTTTAGCAGCAAAGTATACTAAGCACACTCACTGCGTATGTGCATTGGGGTGGTTGTTTGGTAGGGGCAATTGGAAAATTATATTTTGGGGTAATAGGGGCAATTGAAAACTTCTGTTTGGGGTCAGTTATGCCTAGTAATTAATTTGATGTACAAAAGATAATATTGGATTCATTTCCTTACCTCTGCTTGCAAAAAAATGAAAGAAAATAACTTTTAATTATTTCTTTCATTCTACAAAATTAGATTGGATACAGGGACCGACATGCTGGTAAGATGGGTCCTTGATAATTCACTGAACACAGAGCTGCAGATGTGACTTGGCATAGTGACCTAAGAGTGGGAGCGGTATGGAACCGTTGAAGCAATTCACCGAACACGTACAGTCAGAGCTGCATGTGTGGACTTGGCATGGTGACCCTTAAAGTCTCCTGACGGTTCCGATTGCGATTCTGATGATGACCCATTGTCTATGCTTCTGAGCGAGTCAAAAGGTATCTTCTTTCCTTCTTGATTGTTTCCCAATAGTTAAAATTTTAGATATTCTTAATTGCTTTTAATGCTTAGGTCCCTTAGTTAAGGGAATGAGTGGTCCTATCGAGGTCAGCATCTAAGTTTTTTTTTAATCCTTAACAAAAATTTCAATACTAAGGTGATACCAATTAAATTATTTAATTCATTAAGAGCCTCTCTAAATGTTGGTACCAAAACTACACAAATAATTTAGCCCAATCATAATGCACTGTAAAGTTTCCCCCCCCTCATAATAGAAATTCTGATAATGGTTTTCTATTGATTGTTCTTTCTCTTATTTCCTTTTGCTTTCACGCAGTCTAGATGAAGGATCTTCGCTGCTTCAACCACTATTGCTTGGATGACATACGTGTGATGAAACTTGAAGAACTGTTGTTGAAGAGCATGCTTGAGAAACTAGAATCAATTACATGATCGTTTTGACAATACTTCAATGTTTCAATACCTCAATCTCTCTTTTATACTGTTTGATTTTAAACATTTTAAATATCATAAACAAAGCAAACTCCACTCATAATTGTAATTGTGTGTAGTAATCGCAATGAAATGGATTGATTATAAAATCAATGAATTGATTTAAAGCAAACTGGTAACATTCAGTTGTCCATGATTTCTGAAACAATGAACTGAATAGTCGTACAGGTGTCAGTTTTCTGTTACAGTATTGCAATGAACTCCTGCACACATAAATCTTTATTATTCAAATGTATAGCTCAGAACAGCTATTTATCAGGTATACCTACCTCAATCAGTAATGCATATTAGAGTTTCGATTCCAGTTCCATGAATCCTATCTTTGTATTGAAGAATTTGTTTATCTATTTTCTTTAAATGTTTGTATTCACAGGGGTTAATGCCTTCATTAGAACATGAATATAAGTTACATTTCCACAATTGATTTTTCTTTCAAAACACAATGTTACTAGTTCACATTTAATGTTTTTATTTTTACTTCTATAGTCATTCTCATCATAATTGTATTTGTATTTGGTACTTCAAACTATCTTATAACCATACAATATAATGTTGCTGTTTTGAAGTTTATCTGTTTGATGAGAAATGAAATTGTTTAGTCAAATTGATATTTCCATGTTTATCATGCATTGTTCAGCTGATAATTGTTTAGTCAGAGATTACGTGTTTGCCTGGGTGAAGACAACCTTTTAGCATTGGTATACCTTGTAGCGTTTGAGACTGTGTACTAAATTTTATTGAAATACCCTAGAAAGAGATTGTGTAAACTGACTTGCTTCTGAAACTCTACTCACAAGATATTTATGAAAAACAGTGATGAACAAAAAAGTAACGATGATGATTATATTAGTCATATTTCCCATTGAAAAAACTGTGCCATCTTTTTTTTCAAGAACTGCCTCCTTTTGTTACGATCAACATGTAAACCTTTCAGCCAGAACAGGAATAACCATGGCGTGCAAGAAAGAGACTATACCACACAGTACTGTTTTGAAGGGTCAATGTCGCTATTCATAAGGACCGCTATTCATAAGGTCCGCTATTCATAAGGTCCATTATTCATAAGGACCGCTATTCATAAGGTCCGCTTTTCATAATTGGAGAAAAGGGTCATTATTCATAAGGGTCATTATTCATAAGGACCGCTATTCATAATCAAAGAAGAGGGTCGGTATTCATAATATTAAAAGAGGGTCGCTATTCATAATAGGAAATCGGGGTCGTTATTCATAAGGGTCCCTATTCATAATATTACAAAAGGGTCGGTATTCATAACACAGAAAGAGGGTCGCTATTCATAATACGAAACGAGGGTCGCTATTCATAATACGAAATGAGGGTCGCTATTCATAATGCAAAATGAGGGTCGTTATTCATAAGGGTTATTATTCATAAGGGTCATTATTCATAATAAGAAATGAGGGTCGCTATTCATAAAAGGAGAAGAGGGTCGCTATTCATAATAGAAGAAGAGGGTCGCTATTCATAATAGGAAAGGAGGGTCGCTATTCATAATAAGAAATGAGGGTCGCTATTCATAATAGAAGAAGAGGGTCGCTATTCATAATAGAAGAAGAGGGTCGCTATTTATAATAGGAGTAGAGGGTCGCTATTCATAATAAGAAATGAGGGTCGCTATTCATAATATGAGAAGAGGGTCGCTATTCATAAAAGGAGAAGAGGGTCGCTATTCATAATAGAAGGAGAGGGTCGCTATTCATAATAGGAGTAGAGGGTCGCTATTCATAATAAGAAATGAGGGTCGCTATTCATAATAGGAGAAGAGGGTCGCTATTCATAATATAAGAAGAGGGTCGCTATTCATAATAGGAGAATAGGGTCGCTATTCATAAAAGGAGAAGAGGGTCGCTATTCATAATAGAAGAAGAGGGTCGCTATTCATAATAGGAGTAGAGGGTCGCTATTCATAATAGGAGTAGAGGGTCGCTATTCATAATAAGAAATGAGGGTCGCTATTCATAATAGGAGAAGAGGGTCGCTATTCATAATAGAAGAAGAGGGTCGCTATTCATAATAGGAGAAGAGGGTCGCTATTCATAATAGAAGAAGAGGGTCGCTATTCATAATAGGAGTAGACGGTCGCTATTCATGATACGAAATGAGGTTCGCTATTCATAATACGCCCCCCCCCCCCCTCGGCTACGTTCCTGGTCCTGTAGGGGGGGGGGGGCGATATATAGCCCTGAATAGTTGTATCTTTTTAAAGTAATTATATTTTATCTGTTATCTTTGATAATTATATAGAGCCAACCCCCGCTCATGTGGTGACGAAAAAAAGTAAAACATAACACACATGTAATCCTATCGTAAATTTTCCTCCTTGTTGGAAATCTTGCCCCACCACCCTGCCCCCGACTGATCTTATCCAGGCTACGCCACTGAGATATTAAGTACGCCAAGCAGGCCCATTATCCATTTTAGCTTGCTATTTAAGAAACTAGTAATTGTTTATACGACAATAATGTTTTTGTAGAAAGTAATTTTTATTAGGACTTATGGACCTACAAATTACTGAGCGGAATTGGACCTGACAATTGGACCTAAGCCCAGTATCTACCGATCCCCCGAGCCCCCCCCCCCCCCCCCCCCCCTCATCAGTACGCCCCGGCGCGGATCCAGAATTTTCCAATTTGGGGGGGGGGGGACGGAAATTTGAAAAATGCGCAGAACGTTTTTTCAACTCAACATACCAATACTGACAAGGTCATATTAGAAGCACGATACGGGTACCTAGAAGCAGGAACAATTTTTGAAAGGGGTGCAAGCTCACTTCACGTCTCTTGTCCGATATCAACATTCCCCGTTTTTAAGATATACATTTTTTTGACATTTTCATCGGGGGGGGGGGGGGGGGGGGGGCTAAAGCCTCTTGCCCGAAAAGGTAATTTTCTAGTTCACAATTCTGCTTGTGAGCGAAACGAGCGAGCAAAAATTTGAGCATTATATGTTTTTTTTTAAAGTGTTATTTATCACCAAGATAAACGAGAAAAGATATCAAAAATTCATATTCGGGCAGCTTGCTGTCCCCCCCCCCCCTCCCTCCCCTCCCCCACCCATTACGCGCGAAAGCTTTGAACTTTCATTAATTATTAGAAAAAGAAGACGATTTATTGTACCATTCTCGACTCTTAATCCTTGTCTGAATTCAGTTTTCCCCCTCGCTTTTACCTTTCATTAATTATTAGAGAAAAATTACGATTTGTTGTACCGTTCTCGACTCTTAATAATTGTCATATCATACATAGTTTTGTGTTATTGGGCGAGGGGGGGGGGGGGGGGGGTAGCGACCAAGCGAGACTTTGCAATGTTGAATGCTGACATTATGCACTCTAGGAATCCCTAAGCCCAATATGTACGTTCTTTCCGCTGTATATCTTTCTACCCCTTACTCCTATTATGAATAGCGACCCTCTTCTCCTATTATGAATAGCGACCCTCTTCTCCTATTATGAATAGCGACCCTCTTCTCCTTTTATGAATAGCGACCCTCTTCTCCTATTATGAATAGCGACCCTCTTCTCCTATTATGAATAGCGACCCTCTTCTCCTATTATGAATAGCGACCCTCATTTCCTATTATGAATAGCGACCCTCTTCTCCTATTATGAATAGCGACCCTCATTTCCTATTATGAATAGCGACCCTCTTCTCCTATTATGAATAGCGACCCTCATTTCCTATTATGAATAGCGACCCTCTTCTCCTATTATGAATAGCGACCCTCTTCTCCTATTATGAATAGCGACCCTCTTCTCCTATTATGAATAGCGACCCTCATTTCCTATTATGAATAGCGACCCTCTTCTCCTATTATGAATAGCGACCCTCTTCTCCTATTATGAATAGCGACCCTCTTCTCCTATTATGAATAGCGACCCTCATTTCGTATTATGAATAGCGACCCTCTTCCCGTGTTATGAATAGCGACCCTTATAAGTAATGAACCTTATTTCGTATTATGAATAGCGACCCTCTCGTCGTATTATGAATAGCGACCCTGATTTCATATTATGAATAGCGGTCCTTATGATTAATGACCCTTAATATGAATTATGAATAGCGACCCTCATCTCACGTTATGAATAGCGGTCCTTATGATTAACGAACCTTATTTCATTATGAATAGTGACCCTCTTTTGCCATTATGAATAGCGGACCCGGAAGTACGGGAATTTACACGTTATGAATAGCGGTCCTTATGAATAGCGGACCTTATGAATAGCGGTCCTTATGAATAGCGAATAGACCCCGTTTTGAATACCTCTTTTGTCTTCAGGTAAATAAAATCTGTGCAGATGAACCTTTAACAAAAAAGAGTTTATTTAGCAACCAGTATATTTCAGCATGCTAATGTGTAACATTTCTTATTCATTTTGTTTTGGAATGGTATTTTGAATAAAGATTTATTTCTTTGTTGACTTCATCATACATGTAGTACATGTATGTCAAGCATTTTGTATGTCACATGTGGCATTTATTTGCTATGATTGCTGAATAAACATGACAACCAGGACATGTATGAAGAATAAGTTAAAGACATTTTAGCATATTTAGTACTGTATAATGTGCTAAATAACCTTTGTATTCCGTGGCTGTATACCTGCTGAGTCTTTTCCACAAATCCCTAAATGTACATTTCAAAATGCAATATAGTATTGATGATAATTGATGATGATATGTTTGGTATGAATTATTTAATATTTTTAATTTATTCTCCATTTGCCACTTGCTGTTCTAGTTCCAAATGTTTGAATTAAAACTGCTCAGTCGAAATTCATTTTCCGTGTTTATATTCCAGAATTGAGTAGTTAACTACAGATTATGGTCAATGATCAATACTGAATCTTTTTCCTTCATTCAAAAATATTTCTTAACATATTTGCTTTATTTGCTATATGAAAAAATATATTTAGCTAGGCCCCTCTCTACAATTTTAGAAATTCCTCATAGTAATAGAGTAGCAAAAGCCCTAATATCACCCGCATGAATTTCAACAAGAAATGGTAGAATTTGTGTGATATTAAGGGGAGATGGAGGGGGTAAAGAGAGAGAGAGAGGGAGACTACTTGAACGTGTTCTTAAGTGGAAAGTATAAAGTGACTTTAGTGCAATCTTAAGTTCCTACTACATACAATATACCTGATATTTAAACCTCAAAGAATATTAAATACATATCCATTTTTAGCTTAAGATTAAAGAGAATAGCTTATTAAGCATTTTAAAAGCACTTTGTGCCAATATCCATCTGTGCTATTGATAGTTAATTTATTGTGAGCCGTAGCTTCGTGAACAAAAACTGACATCATAAATCTAACATCATAATTATACAAAGAAGAAAAGGTGCTCTTATTTTATCCATACATCTATTAAACAAGTAATTTTGCCGTATTTCAGTGTCTATCTTATGAAATTGCTTCACACAATAAAAATCCCATATGTTTAATACGCGCTCGGCTACGAGCCGTCACTTCGTGAAAACAAAATACAAGCGTTCTATGTGATTTGTGTTTTCACGAAATGACGGTTAAGTTGAAAGTTCATACAGAGACATTCAGTTTATTCTTATCAATAAAAAAAAACAGGTACCAAACGAGGAAAATGTACTCTATCTCTCAGTTCGCATTATTTTATCTGTACATCAATTAAACAAAACATAATGCCGTTTTTAGTGTCCATTTCGAGAATTTCATCCACAAGGGAAAAGTCCTATACGTTTTACGCGCGCGGCTACGTACCGTCACTTCGTGAAAACAAAATCAAAGCGTTCTATGCAATTTGTGTTTTCACGAAATGACGGATGTGTTAACAGTTCACACAGAGAAATGAAAAAGCAGCTACAGAAAGAGGAAAATGTACTCTTTCTCACAGTTTGAATTATTTTATCTGTACATCAATTAAACAAAACGTTTTGCCGTATTTAGTGTCCATTTCGAGATTTCCATCCACGAGAGAAAAATCCCATATGTTTTACGCGCGCGGCTACGTACCGTCACTTCGTGAAAACAAAATCACAGCGCGTCCTTGAATTTCGTGTTTTCACGAAGTGATGGTAATGTTTACAGCTCATTTCCCCCCAAAATATAAGAAATTATGGAAATATTCAAACATAGAACTAAACATTGAGATATTTTCTATCTCAGGATATAAAATTTATTTGCCTTTGATAAATTAAAGAGGTTGAGATTATGGCTTGAATCTTTGAAAGCGATTTATTCAAAACTAACTTTCTTTTAGTTGCGCGCTCTACCGTCACTTCGTGAAAACAGGGACGATATATATACAAATTAATAAAATTAATAAAATTCGCTTAACAGCTAACAGTTGCTTAATTCTATTCCACAATCATCATAGGGCTGGAGGCAAATACAGAAGAGATTAAGGGAGGATAATAGTGCAGACAGCACAGGAGATCCAGGAAAAGTGTGAGATAGAGACAGACAGTGGGAGAGAAAGAGAGAAAGGAAGAGAGGGAGAGAGGGAGAGAGAAAGAGAGACAAACCGAGAGATAGAGAGAGATATATATAAAAGATAATGCTGAGGATGAGAGTGTATATCAGACATATCGAAAATAAGGTAAAAAGTACAATTTCGACAGAGAGAATACTGGTTGTAAAAATTAATAAATTAAATTTTACATTTTCATTGGTGAGTTAATATGGATAACATCTATTGGAAATTGATAGGTAGGTATGCAATCAGATGAGAGACATGACATATGGTAATTTTGAGATTTTTCTTGTAATAAACATATATATATATTTTGTTTTGGCCGGGGGGGGGGGGGGAGAGCACTTGCCCCCTGTGCATCCCCCCCCCCCCTCACCCTGGATCCGCCACTGATATATTATTTTGTTTTGCGTTTGCCAAGCAAAGTTGCATTCACCATATTGTGCCCAACTCGAATCGGGCTGGCCAAGCCAAAGAGCAAAAACATACGACAAATTCTCCTAATCAATGTCACTGTATGCAATGAGAGTAGAGCGCCATCTCTATAAAACACAATCTTTTAAAAAGTGTTTTAAAATGGCGCTCTGCAATCTATGGAATCAGTAATATTTAATTGTTTAAAAGTACATGGTTTGATGGTTCGATTTTACTTGACCGCTAAAAAATGCGTGTGTAAGCATCTAGGAACCGGTGACTTTTAAAGTCCTCTCCACAGGACTTGATTATGAGGATTAATGCCTAAACAAAGGACACTTGCGAATCGATAAAGCTTTGAACCCAGGATATCTCCAGGTTAGGAAATCACTGCTTTCCCATTGAGCCATCGTATTCGTTCTCATGTGTCTTTCTGCCTAATTTGTTGGCAAAATAAAGCACTTTTGGAATATTTTTCGATACAAAGTACCTAATAGATATCCATGATATTCTAAAAATGTAAAACATATGAGAGACCCTGCAAACTTTACCTACCACCTTGAAAACATTGGAAACCATCCATACAACACTATAAATACCTGAAAACTTAACTCTCAACCATGCGAACCTTTGAAAGTTTTGTCGCCAACACTGAAAACCTTGAAAATTTTAGCGTCCCAACACTGAAAACCCTGGAAATTTTTACCTACAACACTGAAAAACGAAATGAAATCTTCTACCTACGACGTGAAAAACCTGAACAATTTATACAAACAAACCTTTAAAAAACCCTTTATCTACAGCCCTGAAAATACAACAACAAAAAGTCTACATAAAGCCCTGGAGCATTTACCATTTCCATCTTATCCTGTACTACTTCTATCTCTCGTTTTAATTCTCGCTTCATCTCTCTGTCCCACCCCTTTCTCCCCATCCATCTACCCACCTAACTTTTTATTTATCTACCTATCTATCCATCTATATGTCCTTTTCTCTCTTCCCCCTCTATCTTTCTCTCTTTCCCTTTTAGCCGTAACATGGTGTATTTAGTCTCATTTATCTGTTTGTCTCAGACAAGTGTATGTGTATTTCTTTCCCCTGCATATTAGTTTAGTAGCTTAAATCAGTGAACCTACACGCGACAAGCCTACTTTATAAGTTTTATTTTTCAAAATTAATGATTTACAGAACACTCTTTCATGTTTTTAATTAATTTGATTCAGGACTAATTATCTCCATAATGCTTTAACGAATGTAAATGTAAATGTTTTATAAAATTCATTATGCTTTGTTATGTTTTGCAAGTAATATGAATGAAAGCAAACAATCAGCCAATCCAACAACTAAAGGGAAACCTTTAAAATGTTACCTACAACCATTACAAAAAAAACCTGGAAACTTGAATTACAACCATGAAAACTTGAACATTTTACCCAAACCCGAATTACCTTGAAAACTCTAGCTACAACCTGAAAACACTGAATACTTTACCCACAACCCCTTATTACTCTGAAAATCCTGAAAATCTACCTACAATTATATTCCTCCACCAGGAAATGTATTGCTGATACTGTACTTATTTCACAAAATGTTGATGCTATTTTTATCATATTCTTGGTATTGTATGGGACAAGAAATAACGTTATACCTCGGATTTGTCCATTCACGCCCACTCACAAACGTACATCAGATTTCATAATCATGACAAACTCGTAAACTTGTTTCAATTTCAGTTTCAAACGTTGGCACGAAGCCCAAAGAGTCTGCTTTTGTCCAAAACACTTAACACTTTGTACCAACACGCAAAGGCATTGTCCAGGATAAATACATAATCAAGAAAATGCTAAGATGTGATGCTCTGAGAGTTTACACAATAGTTGCTCACAGCATTAAAGATGAAGTTGAGTTCTGGTCATGCGATTGTATTGTGAAAGAAACGTTGTGGAATCGATCAGAAAAGGTTGGTCATCTAGCATTTAAGTATTGGTGTGTATACTGCAAGGTTGTGGAATCATCAAAATGATGAGAAATTTGGTCCAGTCTTGGTAAAGTTACAAACACTGTACACAGAAAGATGTATATGGGACTACACGAACATGTGGCGTAAAAATCCGACCCGATTTGTATGATGTTACATGCCATATTTAGAATAATAAGGCATTTGAAGAGTCATGCTTTTCAGGGAACATTATTTTATCTGATGTTCTTCCACACTTGCAAAATAACAATGATCTTGCTCACACAATATTGTTCACCTCTTCCCAGAACTCAACCTTTTCTTTAAAGTGTCTTTAGTCTCTCTTTTTTTTAGCTATGAACTTAAAGTGATGAGAGAGAGAGAGAGAGAGAGAGGATCGGGAATTATGGACATTAAAATGAATAATATATAAATAATACACAGCAGTGAGGGCATTAGTTAGGAATTAGTAAGAAGTTTCTTTATTATCTGATACAGCAAATTAACATAAGAACAAAAAGTCCATTAGTCACTGCCCTCAGCTTCATATAGAAAATCCTCGGTTAGTCAGTTCCTATTAAATAGCATGCTAGTTGTGATATCATCACGTAACTAGTAGTACGATACGACCACCTTTCATTCCATATAGATAATGCAAAGTATTATAGCTATACATATTTATTTCTTCTCAGAAATTAGGTTGTTATTTATGTAGCGTGTTTTGATAAACATAGTCCCTTTAAATGAAGTAGCCAACAAACGCTATAATTTTGTTTTAGTTTCAATGTATTCAACCATCAAAAGCAATCGACAATTCCATTGAAGAGGGTTGGCTGGGACAAATACAGATTTCAGGCAGAGAAAAAAAAAGTTTGGTGCGATCACATTTTTGAGGTTTTGTGGTTGAAGTAAGATGAGGGGCCAATTGCATCACTACAAAGCCATGGAGTGGATATGATATTCTAACAGACGTAATGCGTTTAATTTATTGTTTTCCTTTAAAAAAAATGTGTACAACTTATAATCTTACTTATCATCAACACTCGAAACTTGAAAAATTCCAGAGTGCAAGACAATCCTGGATGCGAACTACGATAGTGTTTTTTTGCATCAAAATAATTATTGTTCAATGTACACAATAATTATAATTCAATAATTCAATTATGATTGAAAATGATGATAATTGCAAACTTTATAGTCAGAAACAGTTATATCTGCCAGTCCTTATGCATATATTATTATAAATTAATGAATGAGACAAATTTGATCTCCACGCTTTCACTTTTCATCTCTTTCAAGATTTTAAAATTAAACATATTACTACTTCAGCTTGATTACAAATTCATCCCCGCCCCAGAAAAGGTTTTCTAGAACCCGGGAAAAAACGTCAGTGATAAAGAGCCTATTCCATAATTAAAATGTCCAATCTGTATGGGCTTTGAAATGTATAAACAGCTTTAACAGTTTCCTGGAATTAAATAATTTCCTTAACCTTTGTTTTCAATTGTTTCACATTTACTTCTCAAACGTTCAATTTAATATATATTATTTATAATAAATGAGTAATCCATTGGTGAACACGTAGGTGATGTAATATTGAAATCAAACACTTCGTCAGTGTCGTGTTTCCCACTTCTGGAATTAGAAGAGAAGTTTACTCTTCACTAATAAAGACCCCACAATCACCTACACAAAAGTGCCCAGACAACATTAGTCAAACATTAATAATTAATGTAATTATATATTTATACATTTTAGTAATCTTCTTGATTTAAATAAATGATTGAAAGAAGATGGATGTTATTTTGAAATGAACTTAAATGATTTTAGGATTCCCCTCCACCAGTATGCGAGTAATCCTCCAGTTTTATCTCTTCAAACAGCTGTATAGTAACATAAACATCACTTGTAATATAAACGTATTGTGAGAATCAATTCGATAGGGTATCATGGCAGTAATATCATTCTTTGGAATGCGTTCATGTGTGGCAGGCTAGCTAGAGTTCACTGTAATATGCATAACAATTGATATTTTTATCTAATGTCAGGCTCAAGTCAATTTTGAATTGCTTCATGCCGACGTCCTGGGAGGTGTTTGAACAACGTGGGTGAGAATTCTAATGCGCATTGCCGAATGGCATGTAGAAAATCAAATCCCTTAATTGGACATTTGGTCTTAAATTGACGGGATAATATTGACATTAAATTAATAACAAAAATACAACAGAAATCATAAAATTTAATATTGTAGTATTGGTTTAAAAAATATATAAATAATCCAGCTCAAACCACATCATTTAAAGAAAATGTCAGGTGAGGTCAGGTAACCATGTAAACAGTATTGTATGATTACCATTAATTTGGCGGTTGGATTGTAGTCTGCAAGCACAAACCCTGGTCAGTCGTAAAAGTGAGTCTGCATTATAAGACTACCATAGGCCATGTACTGTAGCTGCTCCTGACACTGACACAACCAGTAGGTAGCTGGGCTAGACTTCTCTCAAGGCACAATGATTTTTTGATAAAGTGTCAAATTAGGGTCTGTGCCTGCAGACCACTTGAATTGCTATAAGCACATAATAGACATACACGGACAATTTTCTAGCCCCCCAAAACAGATGTTGCCCGGTATGTATGCAAATGAGACATTATTCTTGATTATTCATCTACATATGAAACGCTAAAAACAGGCCTTATTTACTAACTGCCGTAGAAATGAGGTTTGCTGTCTACATAAAATATGATGATAATGGTGGTGAAGAATTGATTGATTTGTATTCGAAAAGCTTCCAACATACAACAATATACAATAATAACAGATCAGAACAGCTTGAACAGGATAACCCACGAAAGCTCGAGAGCTTATTTCCAGTGGGGTATCTTACAGACATGTATAAAATTAATAACTTAAAATAGTAATATTTACAGAAAGTAATAATAATAACATTAAACTGATGATGGAAATGATAATAAGTACAAGAAGAAAAGGAAGAAAGTGGAAGAAGGAGAATAGGAAAAGAGGAGGAGGAAGAAGAGGAAAATAATGATGAATTTGTAGAATTTCTATAACGTACGAAAACATAAGTATATACAAAATGAAAAAGTATGAACCGGCAGAAGAATACAAATTTCAATCATATAACATGTCATTCACTTCCCTTATCTGACTGTCAAGTATTACGTATTCCTTTAATTTCCTCTTAAAATGAGCATAGTTTTCTATTTCCTTTACACCATTGGGAAGGGAATTCCAATGTTTTATGGCATTGTAATAAAACGAATTTCCAATACTACCTACTACTCTTTCTGGTAAGTTAAAGTTAAATCGGCTATTTCTTGTATTATAATCATGTAAGTCAGTAACAAGATCGAAGTTGGATCGAATATAATGATTCGACCTAGATGATGATGATAATTTTTTCAGTATATCTCTAGGAAAAATAGAACCATCAAATCAATTGGTTTTAATAGAGCAAGGCAGTCGAAATCTGTTAAAAAAATTATCATATATTTTAAAGTTCATTTGTATGTGAATATATATATATATATATATATGCATCCGAGTAATCTTCCAGTTTTCTCTCGTCAAGCAACCGCGTATCATAATCTTCCCATAGCCATGACAGCTGTACAGCTTGTATAGAAACCTAAACGTAATTCGTAATATACATGTATTGAGAGAATAAAAGCAGTGCAGTACCGTGGGAAGCGTTCAAGTGTGGCAGACTGTAGTTCATATCAATTTACATGACAACTGATATTTTTCCAACTGAAATAAACCTTGAATCGCTACATACTGACGTTATGAAAGGTGTATGAACAAAGCCGGGTGAGCATTTTGATGCGCATTGCCAAATCGCATGTACAAAATAAAATCCATTAACTTGACATTTGGTCTTAAATGTATACAATTATATTAGCATTAAATTTATAATAAAAATAAAACCCGAATCACACAATTTATTGTTCCGTTATTGGTTAAAAATTGAATTGTTTCCAGCTTAAACCACATCAATTATACAATTAAAAAAATTCAGGCTACCATTCATGAACACGTTCATAATGAAGAGTTTCGTGAAGCCTGGGGTGTCTTCGAGCTTGGAGCGGCTGAGACCTTGGGCTGATTCTCAACGAAACGGAGTTAAGTCTTTTGTCAATTATGATTGTTGCTACGGCAGGCAGCCAGTGAAAACGAACTTTTTAAAATCAAATTATGGAAATGCAACAATTTAAACAAATAGAACTTTGTTATTCCTTGCTCATTTTTCCGGATTGAGGTGTCATAATTATGAAAGGTACGAGTATTTCCCTGGTCTAGCATCTCTGGATGTTAGAGATGTGTTAGATTTATCATTCCACTTTAATCTTTTATAATCTAAAAAACTTAAATGTTCTTAGTTTGTTTTTAATAAACTCATGCACATAATATTAGGACAAATCCTAAGCAATAGTATCTCAGTATCCTGCTAATTGTTTCTACTTTCAGTTGACACTTCAATATGCCCACTCCACCCACATTTGGTTTTGCTTTCATTTTTGTATTAATAGTTATGTTGAACACAGATTATTCTTATTTTTACTTTTACAGTAGGCGGAGAAATCGGAGTAATTCAGTTCTGAACCGGAGATTGTACTCTCACACATCTATCTTTCGTTGATCTTGTTTAATAATAAACATATGAGATTCCAACGCCTTAGACCATCAATAAAGGGGTGAGTTTATACTGTCGGGCGATTTTCTTAAAATGTGTTGCGTGTGAAATAATTCTTTTATCAAAAGAAAAAAAATGGGCAGGATCATACAAATATTTATTTACTGGTGTCAAAATACAATGACCACACGTTCTTATGTCCACCTGTTGTTGTTGTTGCTGCTGCTTTTGATGATGTTATCACATTGGTTGGCTCCATCTGCTTGTTCGTATGTTGTAGTTTTAGTTTTAGTTTAATGAATGGAAATTAGGATAAACACCATGATTAATGCACTAATTAGTGTTTCGTGCCTTTGGCCTAAAGTGTGTATATATATATATATATATATATATATAAGTGGTTGACTTTATCTGACATGAGAGCCCCTATGTTAGCATGGTTAGGTTTAGGGGCTAATATTTATGTGGGTGTATATAGGAATTATTATTTATGACGTGTTCCTATTTGTTTTCTGAAGGATTTCTAAAGCAGAACGACATTCATTGTGATTTTCGAAATTTTGTTAATCTTATGCATCCCTATACTATACCGATGCATGTGGTACATTATGTTGGCCTATCAATTTACAACTTTTTAACCAGGATAAGAAGATTTCAATCATAGCGAAAACGGGACCATCCTCTTTGAATTTAAGGGGTGTTGGGATAACCAGCTCATTGGTTATCCAAACGATCAGGGGTAGATCCAAGATTTTGTAAATGGAGGGGCACAGCATTCCTAAAAGTTTGTCATATGAGGACAAAACAGCAAGGAAAAGGGGGAAAAGACAGAGGGAAAGAAAACAGACAAAAATGTTATTAGGATTTTTCACGCCTTTTAAAAAACTAAATTAAACAACTATGTGCTGATGGTATGTGGCTCTAGTTTAAAAACAGCGCTAGTTGTGCCCCCCCCCCCTAAAAGCCGACTTTCCCAGATATGCCAAGACACTTTGTTCTGTTGAAGATGAGACCTTCACAACATTTGAAATGATACATCGGGAACGAGATCTCTAAACATAATGAATATATTAATAGCATTTGAAAACTCGTGAACTTTTTAATATTTTTTTTAACGTTTTTATGTTATCAAAACTTTCGAAATTACAACAAAATGGACAAACGTGCTTTATTTGTTAAGTGCCACCGAAATACAATGCATCCCTCATTCCATTATCAACCTAAATCATTTGAAAAGAATGACGATCTAAAGGTATTGTTAGGAAACATTGAACTTTGGAAACCGTTCAAGTCAAGAATGCAAAAATAATTTATAAAGGTGCGAGTCAAATATTTGTGTGGTCTTTGTGATTCATAGTTCAACACCTCCCCCGTTCTTAGGGGGACATCAAAGTCAACAAAAACTAGTAGGCGGGTCGATCAATAAATGTAAAAAAATATAATTTGTGTCACGAAATGTATCTTCGACTCACTTATAAATTATGTACATGCATTGGTGTGTTTATACAAATCTGAAGGAAAAAAAAAAGGAATTATCTTTTCCTTTTCGGGTGTATAATTGAAGTAAATTCACGCACCTTCGATGTCGTGATTCTTGATCTCGAACAAGAGACTCCTTAGTATCTGAACAAGGGAAGAACATATTGCAGCAAAGGAAATCAGTAGTAAGACTAATTTGCAGGACATTTGATCCTTTTATTCATACATGTGAGTTATTGGATTCAGAAAATGAAGACCAACTTCCTTTTATTGCGGAAGGCCGCTATATTTAGAAACCTCACAATGTTGATACAGCATGTGTGTGAGGTCCCATATACGTTTTTTGTTCACTGCACATACATGTTTTCCCTGTTAAGAAAATCCATGGCATAATAATCATAGTGCCTTTAAAATAAGTAGCCATCACTATATTGATTGCAGTTTCAGTGTATTCAACCAAAGGAAATGGCTTACATTTATTTGGCTCGCAATCGACCATTATTTGCGTTAACACTAAAGATATAAGACGGTTGGCTGGGGACAGATCATGATTTCAAGCAGAGAGAAAAAAAGAGTTCGGTGCTGTCAATTTATTTAGGTTTTGAGGATGAAGTAAGATGAGGGGCCAATGACATCACTATAAAGTAATGGTAGTGGGGATGATATTCTAACATACATAACGTGTTAATTTAATATATTAATTTTTTTTGACAACTTTTATTTGGAAATGCTTCAGAGTGCAGGACAAGCCCGGATGTGAACCACGGTCATAGGGATTTTTTGCATCACAAGAAACTATTGTTCATTGTGCAACATATGTTTGAAACAAACATACAAACAAGGAAAAAAAATCATGCCGGTCTATTTTAGAAAAGGATATCAGCTTTGCTATGAACAAATTCTATAGGCATGATAAGTCTTCTAAATACACACAAGTACATTTTTCAGACCTACTATTATGGAAAATTATTTTGTGACATTTTTTGAGGGAGCAATTGCGACGAACACACTACCCCCTCCCCCTCTTAAAAAAACAAACAAACATGGGTAGAAATAATTGGTTATTTATACGAACGTCGATTTACACGGGACTGCTTTTGGAACCACTACAATATGTGTGGTCATGTTCAACATCTTAAAGAACATGGCACTAAATTCTTAAAGTTAACAGAATGGGCAAATCGATCCATGTCTTCCAATTGATATCACAGGATGATGGGCTTGTAAATTTTCATCACTGAAGATGGAGATAATTGCAAGCTTTAAAATCATAATATATCTTTAATATCTTCCAGCGCAAATGCAAATATTTTAGGTATAAATATATCATACAAATTGTATCTCCATGCTTTCAATTTTCATCACTTAAGATTGAAAATTTAACATATTTTCTACTTCATTTTGACGGCCACCGTGTTTTTTTAAAAAGTGGAGCTGAATTGAAATGATCGTATTTGTTCTAAATTTACTCACTTTGAGGGTCTAAAATTACATTCATAGCAATTTTAGGTTAAAAAAGGGCACTATATAGTACTGTCATTAATAAGAATAAGAGCACTAACCATGCGCTTTGAAGCCATTTGCGGTCTTAAACAAGAACTCAACTATCCCTTTAACCGCTACTGGAAGTACATGTACATATTTCCGTCTCCTTTGTTAATATATATATATAATTCTCAAACTCGCAATTTTGTATTGGGTATTTAAGATAAAGGAGTCACTGGTAAACTCGTGGGTTGTGTGATATTCAAACCAAACACTTTGTTGTCTTGTGCCCCACTTTGGGAATTACAATATAAATCCATTCTTCACCACCTACATCCCTATCATCTCTTATGCCCACAACATATACCTACAAGTTCCCCACACCATGTTTTGAACGTTAAAGCCCCACTGTCCTACTTGTATCTACTTACTCCCTCTATATAGAAAACTTCCCCAATCGGTGCCTGTGGGTCCCCCATGATCCTCTTTTTCTTATGTTGGTTGAGAGCTGTCAGTGACTTGGCTGGGTGGTCTAATCCCTTCTGGCCCAGTAGTATTGACGGTCTTTAACAAGTCGTTATGTATGTTTAGATTTAATATGTTTGTTGATAATACATGACCAAAACAAATACATATGTTACTTTGAAATCAACTCAAGAGATGTGGGGTTCCCTCTGCCAGCGAGTTATCTTCCAGTTTTATCTCGCCAAGCAACAGACATAATCATAGCCATGACAGATGCACAGCTTTACTGTATATAAACATAAATATAATTTGTAATATACATGTATGGAGAGAATAAAATCGAAGGATACGTTCCCAGAATGCGTTCAAGTGTGGATAATATTAATATGCATAACAAAGCCGGGTGAGCATTCAAATGCGTATAAAATCAAGTCCTTTAACCTGACATTTCGTCTTAAATCTATACAATTATAGTAGCATTACATTTATAACAAAAATAATACAGAAATTAAATAATTTATTGTTGTAGTGTTGTTAAAAAATTGAGTTAATTCCAGCTCAAACCACTTCAGTTTAAGAGAATGGTCAGAGATCCATTTAAACGGTTTTCTTTTTCAAACAGTCCAATATTTGGCGTTTCATAAAACTGTTACAAGCACACAAGGTATACATATGCAACTTTCTCGCTGAAACAAACGGATGCTGCCTGGTATGTGTGTAAATTACAAAATATTCTTGATCATTCATTATTATCAACTTATTACTATTATTAATATTATTAATGTTGATGTCACCTGTCCCTGGGAGGCAAAAGGCGAACTGAATCACTGTAGCCCTCGGATCTCTCCCCCGGTATTACTGATTGAGGGTGTGCAGGTGGACCACTACATCTGGGTTCCCCCTACTCTTATATGAATAGTGCAGTGGGTTGTTAACGTGCAAATGTGGTGACTCTCCTCTACACAGGGCATCCATTTAATGTCATGTCCGAAGGACAGAGTGTTTTCACATTTAACATAGCCTGCGTCTATGAAACAACGGGAGGGGCACGTTAACACATAATGCAGGCTTCAGTCATCCGCCTGGGTTGGATTCGAACCCAGGATCTTCGGTTAGACAGGCAGACGCTTTACCGACTGAGCCAATTCGCCTCCTCTACATACTGATGGCCAATTATAGGCTAATTACTCACTGCCGTAGAAATTAGGCATGCTGTCTACATACAATATGATGATAATATAGTGGTGGTAGTGATGATGTTGATGATGATAATAACAATATTCTGTGCCTCTAGGAAAAGCAGAGCCATTAAATTAATTGCTGTAAATAGAGCCGTAATGTTTTTTTAGATAATTATCATTACCTTTTTAAGTTCATTTTTATTATTGTTTATTATATTGTCCAGGAGGTGATTGCCCTGAAGCGTATATATATATATGAATATATATTTATGAGTTGTTCCTATTTGTTTCCTGGAGGATTTCTAAACAAAACACCATTCTTTGTGAATTTCAAAATGTTGCCACTCGTATGCACTCCATAACTTCCGAAACCTTTAATGAAGATGATGATTGTTAATATCATCATGAGGATATCCGTTACTGCTAGGCGCTCGATCATGGCGCTTAATTGTTCTTGACATACCGTGTGAGTCAACAAAAGTTTACACCTAGAAAATTGCTAATTATTTTAAAAATCATCTATGTACAGTAAATTATTGTACATCTTATGAAAGAGTGTTTTATCCCAAATCATTTGGTATCATTTTCGTGTGGTATGTGTTCACGATTGGATGAACAAGTGGCATTGTTTGCGAGAGTGCAAAAGTCGACTTGTGCCAAAGCGATGCGCCCACAGCATGTATTATGTTGGGATTAGCGGAGTGAGAGAATAAATTGAATATATCAAATGAAATGCAAATGCATATGCTTTTTGCAGAGGCAAACTCATACACGCACACACCACACACGCGCACAAATGTTCGTTGATATGTGGTATTCGATATTTGATATGTGTGGCATGATTAATTTGGTTAGGGATGTTATTTAGATCTGCAAAAACCGATTTAATACCCAAATCCAAATTGTCTTATTTAAACATCAGATAAGCAACTTTGGCGCAAGTCGATTTTTGCACTTTCGCAAACAATGCCTCCTGTTCATTCAATCGTGAACACATACCACACACAAATGAAACCAAATGATTTTGGATAAAACACTCTTTCATAAGATGTATAATAATTTACTGCTCATAGATGATTTTAAAAATAATTAGCAACTTTCTAGGTGTAATTTTTTTTTTTACTCACACTGTAGAGCCAGCGCTCCTGATATATTGCAGAAGGCTATTCCATCGCTTAGGGTAAGAGACTGAGAGTTTCAGTCGAGAGAACTTGGTCGACTGAGCACAGACTACGCACTGGTCGATGCTAAATCAGGAGCTCTGAGAGGTAACATGTGGTGCATCATTAGGGAGTTTGAACAACATAACTCCAAGGTTGAAGATGATTCTCTGAATGATGGGTAAAGAGTTGTGTCAACATAGCGGGACAATTTTGCCAAAATACTTTTCACAAATATACTGGCAAGTTTGTAAGCATTTATTATGACTCTATTTCCTCCTTAAATGCAAAAGGTGTTGCGTTATCTTAAAACAAAAACTATTAATGCTTTTTTTAAATGCAGCCCTTTTGTCAGCCCAAATAGACCGACATTCTTATCGTTTTATACTAAGTTAGCAATTGTTAATAAACATTGGAATATGGAAAACGTTAAAGGTCAGAATGCAAATATAGGATTTCCCGGCCAAATTCGCGAGTTTGTCATTCAAATCAATTTGTCTTGCGTTCAAATTCGACGGTTTTAGTGCAGTCAGGTATATATCGGGTTTATATTCCCTTTTCTAGTTTTCAAATCTATGGAATTTTCGTTAGAATCTACGTATGTTTCATTCTTCTTCTTTCGCTATTTGGTCATTCGATTTGGCGCAACACGATTTTATGACAACGCGACGGTGTACTTCTAGCATTATAATTCATTTGTAGCATTCAAATTAGTACTTTGTGCACTTAAATTGATGGTCAATATACATTTCTCGTTTATTAAACAATTTGTATAGCTCATTATTTTTCTATCAAGAATGTTTTTTCATGTGTATTTCATCATATTTCATTTTCTTGCATTTATACACTTATACCTATTAGATTTATCTGATATTTATCAGCATTTAAGTTTGATTGTTAAGAAGAAAAAAAACGACTTGCATCTACGAACCTGATAGTCTCAGTATATTTGTAAATGTTCATGTAAGGAAGTTGTTTGTCTTATGTTTCATCATAAATTTATCATAATTTCATCATAATTTCATTATGGAAGAAGGGTACAATATTGTGACGGGGTAGGGACTAGAGTCAACAATTTGAACAAGATTCATTATTTAGCCATGTCGTTAGCCATCGATCTGCTGGCGGGCAAGTAAACTATGAAACTCTTTAAGAAAAACAAAGGGATGTGCTGGGTATAAGAGACGATGTGAATTACTTTTGTAAAATTCCGAGTCTGTAGTAAAAAGGGGTGATTGAGGGTACCCCCACCTTTCCCGGGTATATTAACATGTCCGTGCAGAAACGCCATATCCCTTGATTTCACCCCTTCTTTACTTTATGTCTGACTACACCCATTTGCATTGTCCTGAAAATAAATAAATGGAATAACAGCTTAGACCCCAATGGCAAATCATGCATTTTAACTGCATTATTTAAAAACTGTAACATTTTGTTGCTATTCTTCCCCCTAACATTCCTAACTTGAATAAAAATATTACGAATACGAATGACAGGTGTTAATTTGAATGATAAAATTACGCTTCGACAAGTGAATTTTAATTTGAATGCTAGTTGAGCAGTTTCTAAATTGAATGACAGATCTATGAAACCCTTCGACCAAAATCCTAAATTAAATACAAAAACTGGAAAATTGAATGATAATTGGCATGGCAAAGCCGATCTGCGCTAACTTAAATGCAAAGTAAATGAATTCGAATGACAAACACGCGAATTTGGCCGGGAAATCCTATAGTAATTTAGAAAGATGCTAGTCAAATATTTGTGTCGTCTTTGTGATTGACAGTTCAACAAAACAGACACCTCCCCCGAGTTTTAGTGGGAAGTAAATGTAAAAAATAACTTGTATGGGGAAATATCATTGAATGTGAAAATACTCATTTGCCGGTTCACTGAGCACAAGATATGTATTCATATTTTATACAAGAAAATAATTTATTTCCTTGTGCGAATCAGACATAACAATTATGAGCGAGCGCCAATTCATTACTTGCACCTAGAATACCCAGTATTATTGAATTAAAGTGAATTCAAGCACCTTTCGATGTCGTAATTCTTGATCTCCAATATGACACCATCCAACGGCATCCAACAAGGGAAGAACATTATTGCAGCAAAGGAAATCAGTAGTATTAAGACTAATTTGCAGGACATGTTGAGGACTTCATTCACACATAGTTATTGTATTCAGAAAACGAAAAACAAATTCCTTTTAATACATTGTGCCTGGTAGATTTCCATTCGTATCTCATTTTTTGCAAAGCTGCGAGATTTGTGAGTTGTCAACGTCATAACCTTCAGTAAACATGCATTCGCTTTCAACATACAGTATGTGCACAGTGCGCTTGTTTTGATCTACACCCTTTGTCTACACCACCACTATGTACAGCGCGGGTTTTCCCCATTTGTACCGTCTACTCGCCGTCCATTGATCAGGCCCACATCTATACATGTCTACGTAACGATCAGTTGCAATTGTAGGGCGTTCGTAGACAGTGCACAGCTTTCATTTCCGCATGCATTACTCCTTTTCGGTTTCATCCGCTTGGAAAGTAGTTCCTTTAAAAAGGGAAAGAAGCCTCGATCTGAGGATTACCTACTTTTAATTCATGATCAATGTTCGGTCGTTACCAATCACATATATCCTTGAATAAATCAATTTACCCATCTATCATTTTAAAGTGATATGGTGTTTTAACTTGTTCACGATGAGACAATTCCTGCGCGACAATAATACGAGTAGTCTCATAATCATATCCCTATGTTGGTGATTTCATGTTTTAGGCTTTGTATCTTCATTAAATCTCGACGATAGTAATGCAAGTATCATTTTTAGTATTTACGCTTTGATTTTGTTTGAAAGAAATAATGTCTTTAGTACAACATAAGTCTTCAATGAGTAATATTAGGGCATTCGTAGGCATGTGGAGAAGTCAACGGTTCATAAACTAAGACTAATTTTGGTCATTGTTGGTCAAACAGCTTGTGAGCGTCAAGTAACGCCCGGCTGGAATGCTCCCCAGGGAGTGGAGATTGTGCACACAGTGTGTGCGGGCAAGCACTGAATCCAATGACCGGGGTAATAGTATATTACACTTGTATTAAGCGCTATATAAAAATTAAATATTATTATTATTATTATTATTATTATTAATTGCATTTAAAGTTACAATCGGACTTTGCTGGCATTTGATCAATCACTCAGTGGGAGGGATAAATATCAACTGCCTCGCCTATGTAAGCGGAAGGTCTGTTAGATAAATAATAATTTAAAGACCCTTCACGGTTGTCTTACATATATCCATTTTTATTGCATTCTTCCACTGTTGAAGCATTAACCTACATCTTTTCCATTTTTATTCGATATATGTGCAAACAGTTGAGCCAATAGCTATTGTATTTCACTATACTTAACATCGTATTAAGAGACTTCGGTCCAATAATACCGATTTGATTGCAATAATAATAAAATATCATTAGATAGACTCACAGTAAAACGCCTGTTCGTAGTCATAAAGAGTTTAATACGTTTCTTTACTCAATAGGATGAGTTTACCGAACACAGACTAGAATTAGATGTATGACTGAAGTTTGTTCCAGAAAGAAAAAAAATCACCAAAATAGTTTCGATTATCTAGTACAAGTTGTAAAGTAAAGAGAGATTCAACAAAGAAAGAAAACATATCCTTCATTGAAATCGATTTTTTTTTCTTCTTACCATTCAGTAATTGTTTATCATATTGATCTTAATTTATCTGTATGCATTCATTTAAAAAAAACTTGATGTCACACCTTTAAAGAAGTTATGGAAGTGCTAACGGTATTTGAAGGCATAGACATGACAGTAGTTTGTGGTTTTATTTATATAAGGACAAATTCCATAGCAGTTTGCACAATGATATGAAACAGACTGCCCTTGAAAGGCGGTTATAATAATTTAG
The DNA here is from genome assembly GCA_035222895.1 of Strongylocentrotus droebachiensis. NCBI lineage: Eukaryota > Metazoa > Echinodermata > Echinoidea > Camarodonta > Strongylocentrotidae > Strongylocentrotus > Strongylocentrotus droebachiensis. The sequence continues at coordinate 30,333 of JAVYIG010006364.1, forward strand.
AAACTTTGCAATGTTGATACAAGACGTGTGTGAGAACCTATACATTGATATCTATAAGTTTTGTTGTTCACTGCACATATTCCGCTCCCCCCTTTTAAGGTGGCCTACAAATAAAAAAGAAAGAATAGAGAGAGAGAGAGAGAGAGAGAGACGGAAGAAAAAGGGAGAAAAGAAATATAGAAGCGGCGCTACATAAATTAATCTAGTTATCATCGTTCTTCCAACAACAACAAAAATATATAGTAAAGAGAGAGAGAGAGAGAGAGAGATAGAGAGAGAAGGACATTATTTTGAAAATGAAAAAAAACGCATTGCTGCTCTTGGTAATTGATCGGCAAGGTTGTGTTACGCCGTTAAAGAAGTTTTAGAGGTGCTAAAAGGTACTTGATGCCCTGGACGTGATAGTTCTTTGTCATTTTATAAATTTTATTTTATATATATATTTATATCCGGAAGAATAGAACAAAAGGAGTGGGAAAGAGAGACAAAAAGAAAAGGAAATGAGAAAAATGAAAGAAAAACAAATTGCTTCCCTGAGTAATGGTCGGCAAGGTCCTTGTGGTTTTGTTTATGTACGGAGGAATATCATAGTAGCTTGCAACATAATGTAGAAAAGATTGCTCTAAAAAGGCTATCATATTTATGAACCTTAGAATGTGGATACAACATATTATGTGAGACGTCTCATACATCCATATCTATACATTGTGTTGTTCACTGCACATACATTTATTCCATCAACCCCCCCCCCCTTTTTGGAGGCCCCCCTAAAACAAAAAGAACAAAACAAAGATGGAGAGAAAGATAGAGAGAGGGAGCGACGGAAGAAAAATGGAGAAAAGAAAGAGAAACAGCGCTGCAGTAGATTATTCTTATGTAGTAGCTGCGCTATAAAAATTGATATAGTTATCATCGTTGTTATAAAAATAAAAGTAGAGAGGAAACAAAAGAGAGAGAGAAAGAGAGAGAGAGAGAGAAGGTAATAACAAAACGAAATAAAACAATTTGCTGCCTAAGTAATGGATCTGCAAGGTATTAAATTGTTACACCTTCAAAGAAGTTTTGGAGGTGCTAAAGGTTGTTGAAGCCCGATAAATGTGTAAATCCGTGGCGGATGGGGGGGGGGGGGGGCATGCGGGGGCGGATCGGCTGCGGCCCTTCCCCTTTTTTGATTGGGGGGGGGGGTGGCCTTTAAGGGATAGTTGAGTTCTGTTTTCAGACCGTAAATTCCTTCAAAGTGCATGGTTATTGCTCTTATTCTTTACTATGCCATTTCTATGCCCTTTTAGAACTTAAAATTGTTATGAAGGTAATTTTAGACCCCAAAATGTGTGAAATTTAGCCAATATGATCATACCATTTCAGCTCCACTTAAAAAAAAAATGGTGACCGTTAATTAATTATTTAATTAAAAATAACAATACATGGGCCGGCTGTTTGTGCGTAATATAAACAACACGAAAATGCCAACAAAAAAAAGCCAACGAAGGCATTGGCTGAAATACGACGAATAAGGCGCGTTTTCATTTTTCAAATTATTTAATATTTGTGGTGGTACACAAGAATTAGAAATCGTTATTTTTATGTATATTTCAGCCGTCTCTGAACCGAGTTTGATTTTAAAAAAAGATTTTTTCGTTTACATTGTATGTTCTTTCAAATTTGACACACAGCCTTTTTCATTATCTCGCCCTCTGCAACAGAACTCAACTATCCCTTTAAAAGAAGGGAAAAAGAAAAAGACATGTAAGAAAGAATGTAATGAGCAAGTGTTGAATTTATAGGAATACATCTATTTCAGATTATTATACTCTGAAAATGACGGTACAAAACTATGATGTGGTATTATTGGAGGTTTGGGAAGAACTACAAAAATAGATAACCCATCCAGTTTTGTTGAGAATTCAGATTTTGTATTACAGATGTACATGCTCATATGGTCTACCACATTGATAAGTTTGATCAGATTGCTCGAATCATTGCTGCAGAGGCGGTGCTCCGGGGGGGGGGGGGGGGGGGGGGGGGGGGGGGGGTGGCAGGATCACAGAAACCCCCAACTTGTTCAACTACCCCCAAAGTGGCCATTTTTACGTAGGAATAATGCCCCTTTTACTTTGACAAGTGCCCCTTCCCCGTTTCACCTCTAATAAGTGTCCCTTTTATTTTGAGACGTGCCCCTTTTCCTTCGACAAGTTCCCATTTTCCTTTGCAATAAGTGCAATTTCCTTTGTCATAAGTGCCCTTTTATTCTCTAGTAAGTGGCCCTTTTCAGATACGAGAAATTACCTATTTTGAGGTAGGAGAAGGGCCCCTTTTACATTGTAAGAAGTGCCCCTTCCCCTTTTCACTCAATTTTTAAATGTTCCCCTTTTCCTTTGTTTAAGATAAGTGCCCTCATTAAAAAAAAAGCTCCTTCTCCTTCTCATGAATGCGCCTTTTCACTCTTATAAGTGCCCCTTTTTATCTCTGGTAAATGACACTTTTAGGTACGAGAAAGTACTCTTTTCACTTCAAATAAGTGCCCCCTTCACCTCCAATAAATGCACCTATTCAAATCTGAAAGATGCTCATTTTAATTTGACAAGTGCCCTTTACCCTCCTTATAGCAGCTCCTTTTATCTCTGATGAGTGCCCCTTTTCACCTCTAATAATTGCCCCTTTTATTTTGATTCGTGCCCATTTTCCTTTCTAATAATTGATCTTTTTTCTTTTGATAAGTGCCCCTTCCCCTCACATAATTACCCCTTTTCATCTCTGATAAGTGCCCCGTTTATTTTAACATGTGCCTCTTTTTCTTTTTAATAAGAGCCACTTCCCCTTTCTCATAAAAGCCCCATTTTCACAATTGCCCCTTTTCCTTTCTAATAGGTGATCTGTCCACTTTTCATAAATGCCCCTTTTCACCTCATACAAATGCTCCTATCAAAATATGATGGGTGCCCCTTTTCCGCCGATAAATGGCAATTACCCCTTCTCCAAAATGCATTTTTTTTCTCATCCCTGGTGAGTGCCTCTTTTCAGATGTTAGAAGTGCCCTAGGTTCACCTCTGATAATTACCCTTTGTACTTTAAGACGTGCTCCTTTTATTATCTAATAAGTGTGGTATCCCTTTCGATAAGTGTCTCCTTTTCCTCTCATCATGAAACAATTCAATGATTTTACAACATTTATCATACGGTAATACGTTGTGGGCCTGTGGTGTTGAATTCTTCATGGCACCGGGATCTTCTCCCTCCCTCATGTAGTGATATCTCCTCTCGTCGCCTACGCTCCTCACATCTTCTCAACCAGGCGCGGATCCACGAGGGGGGCTCGACGGGCCTGCCCCCCCCCCCCCCCCCCCCCCCCGCTTATTCACCGGCTGGCTGAATTGCCGGTAAATATTTTTTCAAGATTCGGCCTCCTACCCCCCCCCCCCCCCCCCCCCCCACCACCACACATACACACTCCTGTGCCGCCGGCTCGATACGCTGTTCTGAACACCCCTATGTCATTTTTGTACTAAATGAATAAATGTCATATTTCGTACGAAATACGTACCGGGTAATAGTGACTGGCCTTCACAAACTCATGTTTCCACTTTCTGTAGAAGTACAGGCCACCTTTTGGTTGGTGTATTGTCTTGAATAATCACTAGCTCAATCTCATTTATCACTGCACCAACACAGAACAATCTTTTAAAATTGATCAGTGCCCACTTCTACATCACATATTCGATTGCACGACACACTAATCTTTTACAATTGCTAGGGGGTTTCAAACATCAACACGATCACATCAACATAATTCCTAACTTTAATTCCAGACCTTACACTATGCCCAACAAAACCAGTAGCCCAAAACTACCCAATTGCAACCCTTACCCTAACCATATACATTTGTCGGAACAATTGTCGCCGGACCAAATTACGATGAATGGACCTGTCTTTGAGATCTTAACTCATTTGCTATTCATGTTTACAAGCACACATATTGAGTCAAACGTATATTTTCTTAAATTCAATTGTTTTATTTTTCAAAATCTAAACAAATTTACATCAAATACATTTACAAATACAATCCATGTACAGTAACATAATAGATAAGGAAACAAAAAAAGGGGAACCAAAAAAAAACAGAAGCTTGTTGGTTGAAAAGTTCCCTCAGTACATTATTATAATCAAACTGTGTACATAAATGAAAAGTAAGGAAAATATTTCAAAGCTACACTTTACACTGTACAAAACTGACAAATCACCACACACATCCACGCAAACAATCAATCACACAGGGAGGGAGTGGTAAGGATTCGGGGCTCAGCCAGTTGTGACTGGTGCAAGTCAGTCCCCTTCTCATTATGCATGTAAGCAGGTAAAGTGAAAGACTGACCTGGACCAGCCACAAAACAGTGACGGGCCCTTGAAACGAATCTTATCTAAATATTATACATTGTAGTAATACAAGCTTCACTTACATTTGTTTTTGAATGAGCTTAAATAACTGCATGATGTAACATTCAAATTCAGAGAATTTCATATGCGAGGGTCCTTATGACGAATCAACCCTAACGTGCGATCATTTTCTACTTTTGAATAGTGCCATTTGGAGCTTTGCCGAGTATTGTAAGAGTGTAAACTATATGTTGATTTTAATTGATAAAAAAGAAGAAATATTTTTCGGCAATATTGCACTTTTATGTTTAAACATTAAAATAGCAATTTGGTAAGTATGAATATCAAAGATATTTAGAGTTTTAAATCTGAATAATATTGGTTGAGAGTGAGCAAGAAAATGAGAAAATTCCTAAAGCTTTCTTTTGAAGTTTGAGTATAAAGGCTCGAGCTTTGATGAACCTGTCCCTGCCCAGGACATGTTACAGTATTGAAAATGAGGAAGGATCAATGAGTTATATAACATGAACAATTGTTTTTCTGGAAATATAGATTGAAGTTTTAAAAAAATACCCTAGTTTTTTTTTATATCTTCCTACAAATTACTGATCTTTGCACATTGAAATTGATCCGATCATCAAGGATGACTACAAGAAATTTACATTTTTGGTCAATATGAGTTGAATATTATTCATCATTATACAAATATTCAATTGATCACGTGCACTTTTGTATTCGAGAAGTACAAGTAATTTGTTTTTCGTAGTTAACAATTAATTTATTTGATTTGAACCTGTTAGAAGTTTTTAGCAGTTCACTATTTGTCTTTGTTATTAATCAAAATATTACGATCAGATGCAATAATCATCAGCAAAAAGTCTAATACTTTACTTAGATCATCAATATATAACAGAAAAGGCAAGGGGCCGATAATCGAATCTTGTAGAAAACATGATGTAACATTTTTTTAAAGAAGAGAAGGTGTTATTGAATGAAGTTTACTGAGTCCGATTGTCAGGTGACTCCGAAACCATTGTAATGGAATGCCCCGGATACTAAGATAAATTTGTGTAACAATATATCGTGAGTTATAAGATCAAAAACTTTAGTAAGATCAAGAAAAATCAAAGGAATGAAGACCATTATTCATCTTTGTCATCATTCGATCCTGTAAGTCAATAACTGCAAGGTCACATGAATAATAATGGTTAAAACTATTCTGACAATCGCTTAGTAATGAACGTTTTACAAGGTGACTAAATATTCTTAAGTAAATTAATCTTTCTAATATTTTTGAAAGACTGGGTAACAAGGTTATGGGTCGATAATTAGAAAAAAGGTGAGGATCACCTTTCTTTAATTGAGGAATTATCTTGCTAATTTTCAGATTTTTTGGAACATCACCTGTACGGATCGGTTAAAAATGTATGACAATGGCATCGCAATATAATGAATGACCTTTTTGATGACCTAACAACTTATTTCATCAATCCCTGAACTATTTTAAAAAACTATATTAACCAATTCAGTTTCGTTCGTTGGGTAAAAATAAATAGAATGGTTACATTGCTCAGGTAAGTAAGAGGAAGAGTTTATGAGCTTGGATAAGACCTGATTTTTTTTTTGGAGATTCAGAGCAAAGTATGAGTTGAATTCCGCTGCAATATGTTGATTACTTTCATTTTTATTTTGTTAATGTAATAAGTCATTGATTATTTGCCAAACCAATCAAAAATTTTCTTTACTTCTTATATCGTACTTCACAATGATTATTGGAGCAATTATGAATGAAAGTAATAAAATAAAACGATCTCTTTTGTGTATACATTTCAACAATGATCTCTTTAGCCATGGTTAACGAGGAGTATTATTTTTTTCTTATTTGTCTACGAATAAAATGCACATTGTACAATTGTTTGAATTTAAGACAGAAGTCCCTATAACACACTTTCTACAGTTGATTTTGATAAAAGTTCACTCCAGTCAGTGACTGACAAATCATTTCTACATGCATTTGCAGTAGAGTCATCTACTCTCCTAGAATAGTCACTATCAGGTTTCTCTGTGCAGTGATTAGTTTCACTATAGTTATGATTAACTGTCAAAAGAAATATAGGTAAGTGATCACATATGTCACTTTAGAATATACCTGATATAAATTTATATGAGTAAGTATTGGTAAAAATATTATCAATCAACGTTAAAGATGATTTTGTTATTCTAGTCGGTTTGTCAATCACTGGCTGCAATTAATTACCATACACAATATCACACATTCATGTATGCATTTCAAAGATCTTTGTATTAAATTTATATTCATATCACCCATTTACTGTTAGAGTATGTCGCACAGTGACGCCTTCAAAGAAAACCATAAACATATTTGTGGTTTGAGAGTTTTGTCAGGATTGATTGCATGTTTGCACGTTAGAGGAATAGTACGGTAGAAGGAATACAATGAGTAACATTTCATACAAAGATTACGCAGTTTTTTCATCAAGCTTCAATAATACACAGTCGCTCATAAAGTTGGAATATTTTAGTTTTACCCTAATTTATGGAATTATTTTAAAAATAATTTAAAAATAATAGATCTAGATAAAAGTATACATTCTCAGATTGTATTGAATAATAATTTGCCAATGTGTGTTTTACGGGACTGCCAAAGCATGTGTATGCTACCATGCTTATCAACTAGGGGACTTACGCCCTCAAGTCATAAATGACAGTAATGAGGATTAATGCCCCACAAAAGGTCACTAATATAGCACATCGACACGGTTTTGATCCTGAGGCCTCACAGTTACGAGGCCATTGCTTTGTCACTGAACCATGACTGTACACAGCGGGGGCTAGGGCAGGGGGCAGTTTCAATAAATTAAAAAAAAACAGAAAATGCAATAGATTTTCAATAATTTATGGCTTTTACCCCGGTTCCCAACATAAACAAATCTTCTGTGTGCCCATGCCTTGAGCCATAATGCATGGCCGTCCAGAGGATTTTTTTATGTTGGGGACCGGGGTAAAATGCAATAAATTATTGAAAATTTATTGCATTTTCTGTTTATTTTTAATTTATGGAACTGCCCCCTACCCTAGCCCCCGCTGCGTACAGTCATGGTTCAGAGACAAAGCAATGGCCTCGTAACTGTGAGGCCCCAGGATCAAAATCGTGTCGATGTGCTATATTAGTGCCCTTTTGTGGGGCATTAATCCTCATTAGGCAAAAAAAAAAATTGTTTGGTTGTCCTCGATTGCTATTCTGGAGTAGGGGCGGGCGGGCGGATTTTTTTTTTATTTTTTTTATTTTTTAAATTCATTTTTTGTGTGTCTTTTTTTGATTTTTTTTTTTTTTTGATTTTTTTTTCCCCCAATTTTTAAAAAAAAATTTTAATAATTTTTTTTTCAATAAAAAAAATAAATAATTGGGATTGTCAAGCGTTAAAACAAACAAAGTCTATAAAACACTTTAATATGTTAAAAGACTAGTTTAATGTACAATGAATATCAAGACCAACACAGAAAGTATTTTGGGCTTTGAAATACAGCACCTTTTAAATCTCCAATGTACTACTTACAGCTACTTGCGCCCTCTATGTAGCAAACAATGCCTACTCGGTGACCATTGGTCCCCCATTATCCCCTTTATCTTATATTAACTGAGAGCTGATTTGATGAGATAACCACCTGTCCAGTGACCTTGCACGGTGGTCTAATCCCTCCTGTAAACTAGTACAGATGGGCTTTAAAATGAGTTTAAGAAAGCCCAGAACCTGATTTGAATGAACGGCATTTTGACATAGAAAAATAAAAATGGCAAGTTTCATAAATACCTAATTGCGTACTGAAAAGACCAAACTGGCAACGGGACGCATTTTGATCCTTGCAAATGCATCAAATGGTATGTTTGGCATTTAAGATTGCTCCCCCCCCCCCAAAAAAAAAATAAATAAATAAATAAATAAATAAATAAATAAATAAATTAAAAAAAATACGAGCGGCCCGAAAATGACGAGCGGGCGGTCGAGGACAACCAAATGATATTTTTTTTTTGGCCTTACTGTCATTTATGACTTAAGGGCATAGGTCCCCTAGTTGATAAGCATAGTAGTATACACGTGCTTTAGCAGTCACGCAAAACACACATTGGCAAATTGTTATTCAATACAATCTGAGAATGTATACTATTATCTAGATCTATTATTTTTAAATTGTTTTAAAAATAATTCCATAAATTGGGGTAAAAAAAATAAATCCACCTTTATGAGCGACAGTGTAATAATAATAATAACTAGAAATTTAATTCGTCATGGGGACGAATTAGGTGGTCTGTTTTCAAGTCTTATGATAGATTATAATATTTACTATATTGAGAAAGGGAGAAGTTATATAGACATGTAAACAATGAGGATCATCATGATGATCATGATGATGATGATCTTGATAGTAATGGTGATGACGATGATGATGATGATGATGATCATGATGATGTTGATGATTATCATCAACAGACCACGATGACATTAGACTGAAAAAAATGAGAGAACATTTAGATAGTATATAGTCTCAGCTACAACATACTCAAAAATTAACAAAAATCAAGCCGAAATAACGGCGATATTGCTCGCAAAAGACAAGAATGTAGAATCCAGATTTGAGAAAAAGTCATCTCCCATAAGGATTACACGCAAAAAGTAATGGATCAAGTGATAATAGGGTAAAAATAAAGTAAATATTGTTGTTTATTACATTATTTGCGATTGCACGTGTTTTAATATTCAAAGGAGATGGTAGAGTGAAAGGTCAAAAAGAAAAAAAAGTGAAGAAAAAAAATTGTTGGAGACGCCCGGACTCGAACCAGGGACCTCGAGGTCGGAAGTCAAGTGTGTTACCGATATACCAAAACATTTCCCATAGAGATTACACGTAAACGGAAAATGGAATTCTCAAATCCCACTTTGTAAGTGAAATATGAGCATGATCCCGGCGTCTGATCGAAAAATAAAGGGCACACTTGTGATAGCTTATTGTCTCAGCTACAACATACTCAAAGCTCAGCGTAAACAAAGATAAAACGACGGAGATATTGCTCGCGAAAGACGAGAATGTAGAATCCAGTTTTGAGAAAAAGTCATGTCCCATAGAGAATACACGCAAAATGTGAAAAATTGACATGCCTCCTTTAATCGCAAAAATACGCCATGATACCTTTGTCAAAATGAAATATCGTGGTGACTACATTTGTAGAGAATATTATCAGGTAGAACATATCGAAATTTGAATGAAAATTGATCAATATTTACAGAGATACAATCAATTTTCTAAAAATCTGCTGACGTCATAATATGCAAATTAAAATTATGAGTTCGGAGGCCATTATGATGACGTCATGAGTTAATTGAGGGTCAAATGACACATGAAATCATATCTCCAATTCATGCTTTTTCCAACCATAATATAAAAGTTGGGGTCAATTGACTATCTGAAGAGTTATTTTGATTTTTAAAATGGGATGTTTTTGATCAAATTTGCATTATATTGCCCATAGCAGCACGCGCAGATTTTGAACTTTGACGCGCGCTCAGGGCCTTATGAAAGGTCAAGAGTGACTGAAATTAATGTAAATTGTCATTTACGGTAAGAGGAATCTAAATCATGTAAAAAAATTGAATTTGACCTTTTCCGCGCGCTGTGAGCGCGCGCAACGCGCGCGGGGACACGTACGGACGGAAAATTTTGAAATGCTTAAAATGACCTGATTCGTACTCTCCTTTAATAGTTAAGTGATTTTGAGCTTTTTAAAATGTTGACGCACACGTACGCGCGCGTCATGACCTTAATGTGACCTTTGATGACATGACCTGTTGACCCTTGACCTAAAGTATATGTGATATGAATATGAATGACCTTTGCTTATGAATCATGAAGATATGATGGATAACGTGTATAATGTGGGGTTGTTTAGCTGTATGGTTAGTACTCAAATGAAGACACATAGAGAAACATCAGAGTTAGGTTGCAATCCAGCATGACTGGTTATATTGTGTATAGAAAAAGCCCATACACCACAGTGTACATTAACTGTGTGTATGTGTGTATAGCATGTAGCATTGAGTCAATGCATAAGATCACATATTACATCCCCCCTACAGAATAATAAACTGAGTCCATAATGTCCAAACTTGAAATATCCAAAGATGAAGTCCTATCAATAAGTCAATTTCTCTGGCTTCTTGATTACCCGGCCACTGCGGGTGGTCTGCTGGTGGTTGGGGATTGGGACAGGGTTTGGGGCAGGGGTTGGGGCAGGAGAACCTCTGATGTCGGGAGTTGGATCAAGCGTCATCTCTTCGCGTGTATGAGGATCGGGTGTCTTGGTTACCTCCTCATCATGATGGATACGCCTGGGCTCAATATCAGCGAGGTGTTGCCGGTTTCTGCGTAGCACCCTTCCATTAGGCGTCTCGACGAGGTATGACCTAGGCTCATGGCATTGCTCACGAACAGTAGCTGTTATCCAGTGACGTGATGTCTGGTCTTGGACTCTCACAAGCTGTCCAGGTGAGAGTGGTGCTAGGTCATGGGCTGATTTGTCGTGATGGTACTTCTGGCTCTGCTGTCGAAGCTGCATGCGATGGTTAACATCATCACGACCTGGGGAGTTGTTGCGGATTCGAGTTGGTAAGTTGTCCTTCATCTTCCTCCCGTAAAGAAGCTCAGCTGGGCTTGGTATGCGGCTGTCAATGGGAGTGGCACGGATACATAGTAGAGCCATGTTGGGGTCGATACCACTCGCTTTAGCTTTCTTGAGCGTATTCTTGACAGTTTGAATCATTCGCTCAATGAAGCCATTTTACCTGGGGTAGTGGGGAGAGGATGTCACATGGCTGAATCCCCACTGTGTAGCAAAGTCTCTGTATGTTGAGGAGTCAAAATGTCTTCCGTTGTCGCTAACGATTCTTTCTGGAACTCCTTGTTCTGCGAACACCTGACGGGTCGCATTGACTACTGCAGCACTGGTACACTCTTGAGGCATTTTCCGAATGAAAGGGAACTTTGAGAAGTAATCTACAATGATGAGATAATTGTTCCCTTCAAAGTGAAATAAGTCTGTACCTAAGACTTGCCAGGATCGTGTAGGTATCTCGTGCTGGAGAAGAGTCTCATGGGGCTGCGAGTGCTTGTACTCTTGGCAGACTGAGCAGCCTTTCACCAGGACCTCGATATCGTCATTGATCGATTCCCAGTACACAGAAGCCTTAGCCCGAAGTCGTGTCTTCTCGATACCTTGATGACCTTCGTGAAGCTTGCTCAGTATGTACTCCCTCATGGAGTGTGGAATAAGAATTCGTTCTCCATTCAGGATCAGTCCATCCTCAACTGCAAGTTGATCACGAAAGGCCCAGTATCTCTGCAGCTGCCGTGGTACCTCACGTCTCTTCTCTGGCCACCCTTTCACAATCACCTTCTGTAGTGCTGCAAACTCTGCATTCTTGGCTGTTTCCTCCTTCAACTGACTCAAACGGTCTGGAGCAAACTGTACAAAGTTGATTTGCAGGTCAAGGTGGATGTGTTCTGGAGGACCAAGAGGACGTCTGGAGAGGCAGTCAGCTACTGGTACATCCTTACCAGGCTTGTAGACAATTGTCAGCTTGTATGGCTGTAGACGAAAGAGCATACGCTGGAGTCTAGGTGGAGCTGCTGCCAGGTGCTTATGCTGGATCATCTCCAGGGGCTTGTGGTCCGTCTCAACTATGAAACTTTTCCCGTACAGGAAGATGTGGAATCGTTCACAGCCGAAGACCACTGCAAGCAGCTCTCGCTCTATGTTGGCGTACCTCGTCTCTGCATCACTGAGGGCCTTTGATGCAAACGCGATACCCTTTCCATCCTGCAGTAGAGTCGCTCCCAAGCCCTGCAGAGAAGCATCTACCTGCAGTACCGTAGGCTTGTTAACATCGAAATACGCCCGAGTTGCATCGTGACATACCTTGTCACGTAACTCATTGAAGGCAGTTTGGTGCGTTGGAGTCCATTGGAATTCAGCGTCCTGCTTCAAAAGACCACGTAGGCTTGCAGTCTGGGCTGAAAGATTTGGTATGAATGGGCTAATTAAGGTAGGTTATCATACCAAGGAACTCACGAAGCTGGCTCTTGTTCTCAGGTGGAGACATTGACTTGATTGCCTCGACCTTGTGAGGATCCGGATGGACGCCATCTGCATCATAGATCATACCGAAGAAGGAAATCTGGTTGACCTTTATGCTGCACTTGCCACTGTTGAACTGCAGACCGTACTTCACAGCTTTGGACATGAGGTGGTTCAGATTCTGATCGTGCTCTGCTTCACTCTTGCCGAACACAACAATATCGTCAGCGATCCATATTGTGCCGGGGCAACCTTCGAGGATTTCGTCCATTCGCTGCTGGAATACATCCTGAGACATTGCTAGACCGAAAGGCATCCTGAGATATCTGTACCGTCCAAAGGGACTGTTGAAGGTAGTTAGAAGTGAACTGTCATGGTCGAGCTTGATAGACCAATAACCGTTCTTGGCATCGAGTTTGCTGAAGTGTCGAGCACCTGATAGCTTGTGTATCACCTCATCTGTCGTGATAGTGCGATAATGGCAACGACGAATAGCTCGGTTGAGATCCTTGGGATCCAAGCAGACCCGGAGTTTGCCATTCGACTTTCTTGAAACAGCGATGCTGCTGACCCATGCTGAAGGCTCAATGACTTTAGTGATTACGCCATTACCTTCCATGTCATCAAACTCAAGCTTCAGTTCATCTCGTAGGTGGATTGGGCACCGTCTAGGAGCATGGACAACAGGCTGAACGTCTGGATCAAGAACAATATGATATTCTCCTGGGAAGTTGCCAATTTTGTCAAACTGGTCTGGATACTGCCTTATTAGGTCATCAGTAGAGCTTATCTGTGCTGAATGCTTGATCTCGTTGATGCGTGTGTGTAGAGTAAGCAGCTTCAGTTCCAATCCTGTGTCACAGCCGATGATCGCTGGACCCCTGGATTCCACGATGTAGAATGTGGCATAAAGCCAAGTTGAGTTGTTGAAACGACAGGGGAGTCTCACTGAACCGAAGTGCATCACTGGTGTTTCGTTGTAAGCGAACAACCGTGCACTTGAATTATGCACTGATTGAGGGTGAGGAACACCATCTTTAGTGAGATGGCCAGGAAACATCCCACGAAACATTCGCAGAGGAAGCGTGTTGCCCTCCGCACCGGAGTCAACCTTTGAACGAAGTTTCATTATTGTTCTCTCATCCCGTCTGACCTCCACATATGCTATTGTTAGGTCGTCCCTGTCATCCACCTGCACAGCACTGATACCTGACACAATAATTCGATTGAAAGACAGGACCTCCACTGCGTCAGTCAGGAGTGGAGCCGCTGCTGCTGCTTCAATATTGTTGGTGCTGTGGATGGAGTGCACCTGCTTGCCTTCACGATGTGGCGTAGCGTATTTAGCTTTCTGCTTCCACTTCTGGGTACTTGAAGCTGGAGATCTCCCAGACCACTGGGTACTTGGAGCTGGAGATCGACAAACACTCCTCCAGTGATTCAACTTTCCACAGCTGTTACACTTGGTGCCATAAGCCGGACATGCTCCCCGTGGACTGCGAGCATGATTGCCACCGCAATTAGGACACTTGCTACTAGTGTTAGTCTTCCGACGAACTACATCAATCGATGCAGGCTGAATATGTGTCTGTACTTGCGCTAGTTGAGCCATGTGCATCCGCGATGCTTCAAATGTTCTACTCAGCTCAAGCATTTGTGTAAGAGTGAGGGACTTGCTCTTCCCTAGAATATCCTTCTGGAGCTCAGGATATCTAGTGCCTGTGATGAACTGCTCAATGATGCGTTCTTGGAGCTCAGTGTCATCACGAAATTCACAGTCATATGCCTGCAGCTTCAGGCGCGAGATATAATCATCTGCACTTTCCCTCTCCTTCTGCACATATTTCTGAAGGTACAGCCTAGCTACACGGAAATTTGCCCTTGGCCTCAGTTGTGTCTCGAACTTCTCCCAAACAACAGTTGGATTCTTCTTATCGTCACCTTCCAGACCCCACGAGTTGTAAAGCTTGATACCCGTGGCACCAGTGAACAAAAGAACATGATCCACTTGCTTTCCAATCGCAACATTCTTAACCGAGAAGTATAAGTCACACTGCTGATGAAAAATCTTAACAGCATTGGCTCTGTCGGGGTCTTCCCAATTCATGCGGGGTGTAAATGATTCATTCATAGCTACTCAAACTCCAACAGTAATGCAAATGTCAATGCACATTTTACTCACAGTAAAATCATCATGTGGGACTGTAGCAAGGAGCACCTGTTGATTCAATGACAGTGTGTCAATAAGATGGCCTCCAAAATCTCTCCAAAATGATGCAAAGTTCACAAACATTGTCCAGTAGGTTCTATATTGCTGCCACCATATAATGTGGGGTTGTTTAGCTGTATAGTTAGTACTCAAATGAAGACACATAGAGAAACATCAGAGTTAGGTTGCAATCCAGCATGACTGGTTATATTGTGTATAGAAAAAGCCCATACACCACAGTGTACATTAACTGTGTGTATGTGTGTATAGCATGTAGCATTGAGTCAATGCATAAGATCACATATTACAACGTGATTTCACAAAATGGCGCCTGGATGACGTCACGATATTTTAATGACCTTGAAAATGTTCCTGTCACGTCTCATGACAATGACCTATAATTGTGCCGAAATTTAATGAAATTAATTAAACCAAACTTGAGTTATCCGGACCACAACAAACGGGAAGAAATAAAAATAAATAATAACTAGAAATTGAATTCGTCACGAAGACGATTAAGGTGGTCTGTCTTCAAGTCTTATAATAGATTATAATATTTACTATAATGAAAAAGGGAGAAGTTATATAGACATGTAAACAATGATGATTATGATGATGATGATCTTGATAGTAATGATTATGATGATGATGATCATGATGATGTTGATGAGGATGATTATCATCATTATGATAATGATGATGATCATGATCATGAGCGTGATTCTGACATCTTATCGGAAAAATGAGGGGTGATTTAGATAACATATAGTTTCAGCGACAACATACTAAAATTTGGGAGAAAACTGTAGAATAACAACCGAGGTACTGTTCAAAACACATTGTCATGCAGATTCATGTTTTGAAAAAAGTGACCTCCCATAGACATAACACGCAAATATGACAAATTATGCAGTGTCACCTTTAATCGAATATTTAACTATGATGAGGTCATCCAAATGAAAAATAAATGAAATATTTCTGATAGAGAATTATCTCAGCTACAACATATCGAAACCTGAAAGAAAATCGATCACTGATAGGCGAAATAATCTCAATTAAACAAAGACAAAAATGACGTCATCAATAAAAAACATTTTTTTGAGTTTAGATGCCAATATGTTGACTTTGTTTCACTTTGTACGAGTCAGGGTGGTATGAAATCATATCTCCAACTCATGCTTTTTCCAACCATGATATAAAAATTGGGGGTCGATGGACTATCTGAAGAGCTATTTCGATTTTTAAAATGGCATGTTTTTGATGAAATTTGCATTATATTGCCCATAGCAGCACGCGCGGATTTTGAACTTTGACGCACGCTCAAGGCCTTATGAAATATGAAGAGTGACTGAAATTAATGTAAATTGTCAATTATGTTAAGAGGAATCCAAATCATGTAAACATTTTGAATTTTACTTTTTCCGCGCGCTGTGAGCGCGCACACTGCGCGCGGGGACATGAACGGACGGAAATTTTTGAAATGCTTAAAATGACCTGATTCGTACTCTCGTTTAATAGTTAAGTAATTTTGAGCAATTTTAAATTTTGACGCGCACATACGCGCGCGTCATGACCTTTATGTGACCTTTGATGACATGACCTGTTGACCCTTAATCTGAAGTATATGTGATATAAATATGAATGACCTTTGCTGATGCATCATGAAGATATGATGGATAATGTGATTTCACAAAATGGCGAGTGAATGACGTCACGATGACTTGATGACCTTGAAAATGTTCCTGTCACGTATCATGACAATGACCTATGACTGTGCTAAAATTGAATCAAATTGCCTAAACCAAACCTTGAGTTATCCTGGGCACAAAAAACGGGAAGAAATAAAAATAAAGAATAACTAGAAATTTAATTCGTCATGGGGACGATTTAGGTGGTCTGTCTTCACTTCTTATGATAGATTTGAGAATGGGAGAAATTATGTAGACATGTAAACAATGATGATCATGATGAACATGATGATGATCATGATAATAATAATGATTATGATGATAATGATAATGTTAGATGATCCTTTAATCGCAAAATTACGCCATGATGCCTTTCTAAAAATGAAAAATTGTGAAACTGTACTCGTAGAGAATTGTCTCAGTTAGAACATATCCAAATTTGGTGGAAAATCGATCAATATTTACAGAGATACAATCAATTTTCTAAAAATATGCTGACGTCATAATAAGCAAATAGAAATTTTGAGTTCAAAGGCCGTTATGATGACGTCATGAGTTTATTGAGGGTCAAATGAGACATGAAATCATATCTACCATTCATACTCTATCAAAATATGAAAATAAAATTAGGGATTAACAGGCATCTTAAAGAGCTACAATGGATTTTGTATAGGTATGATTTTTCCCATATAAGCTATGTATTACAAGAGTTAACACGCAAGTACATGTATCTTAAACGGACGCTCATTCCGTTATTAATGTTCACAAAAAGGTAAACAAGGTATCAAAATGCTTGGGAAAATGTGCCAAATATGATGAACGGGAAAATTCGGCGATTCTATGTTGCAAAAAGCCACGACGCGCGAAAACGCGCGCATGCGCGTGTGCGCGTTTTTTTTGGCGAAATGCTTAAAATGACCTGATTCGTACTCTCGTTTAATAGTTAAGTGATTTTGAGAATTTTTTAATTTTGACGCGCGCATACGCGCGTGTCATGACCTTTATTTGACCTTTGATGACATGACCTGTTGACCCTTGACCTGAAGTATATGTGATATGAATATGAATGACCTTTGATGACGCGTCATGAAGATATGATGGATAATGTGATCTCACAAAATGGCGCCTGGATGACGTCATGAAGATTTGATGACCTTGAAAATGTTACTGTCACGTCTCATGACAATGACCTATGACTGTGCCAAAATTAAACGAAATTGACTAAACTGATCTTGAGTTATCCTAGGCACAAAAAAGTGGGGAGAAATAAATAAAAATAAATAAAGAAAGAAAAATTCTGACGAAACTAATAGGTGATCTGTCGATGACAGACCACCTAATAAAGAAAATTCTGACGAAATCAATAGGTGGTCTGTTGATAACAGACCACCTAATAAATAAATGAATAAAGAAATAAAGAAAGAAAATTCTGACGAAAACAATAGGTGATCTGTCGAAAACGACAGACCACCTAATAATAGTGGGTTTTTGTATAGCGCTCATGTCAGTCAGATTTGACCCTCCTGGCCCTCCCGAATGTTACCGAATCACTTTAACACTTTTTTTTCTTCAATTGCATGATAGTCAATGTAAAACAAACAAAAAAACAAATTGTTTCGGAACGAGATAACATACACATAATGACTTTTGGCCCACATTCATTGCTTCAGCCCAAACTTGATACAAGAGGATTTTGACAATACTTTTTGAAAATCCTGCTGTTCAGCCATCCTTGGCAGCACAATTCTGAAAATGCTACCATTAGACAGGTTATTATTTCTTCTTTACATTTTATGATTCAAGCTCACACAGGTTATAACCTTTTAATTAGAAACTACCAAAGTTGGGTAAACTTTTTTTGATACGCACTGTAAAAGATATGATTGCGAATGAAATTCGTCCTTGAATGAAAAAACGACAACTCCAGTTTACTTCCAGAGAACGTTATAGGTGGGACAATACACAAGGGTTGCGTGTTGATCCTCTACTTTTTAAATAATGACTATCGAATAATTACAACAACACATTTGGTAGCATTGTTTGTTAACATGGTATACATCTAAAATACACATTGCTGTAGAAAACAGCAATTATAAGCATCGTCTTTTGGCTTTGATATAGTTTATATATATATTAATCGTAATGCAACTTTAAATTGATTGACGCAAAGAGATCCGGTAAATAACAAACGTCTACGGTTAGACGCCATCTTTGGATTCAACTCGATATTTTAACACTTTAAGGTAAGCGATTGATATGATCAATCATGATTTGCAATCTGTAAAATAAGTGATATAATTTGACAGAAACGTAATTTGATTTTGACTAACAAGGACCCTACCTATATGGGAGGAATTTTTGAATGTGCTATATGGAGGTGTAGCTTCTTGTTATAATGCATTTCAGATATGTACATGTAGGAACTATACGAGAAAAAACGAGTAGTAGATCACTAAACTAAAGCGCAAACTTAAAATTATATTTCAATTGAAAATGACGAGAATGTAGTCTCCTTATGAAAGCTGACCAACTAATTACTTAAAGAACTTGAAAGAAAACAATCGGTATTGGCCCTATCGTCATTGCCTTCCTTCCGGTAGCTATATTTTGTAGAAGTTGTATAAAACAAATCCATTTTCCCTTCGAATATAGTTAACGATATAGTTAAACGTCGTGTTTATTTTTTGCCTCTCTCAATTTTGTTAACCTTAATATTGGTTTCATATTTTGATGCCTAGACTGACTGCAAGCAGCATTGACAAATTACGTGTAATGATACCAAGTGCACGTGACATCTCAATGTTTCTGGCAGTCCTATATTATTTTCTCCACTGTTGTACCAAATCTCTGCAAATTATCATGATAGCAACAACGTACATTACTGGTGGAAAAACGCACGAATTCATCTTCACGATTATACTCAGGCGGAAAGATTTTGCCTTTTATGCAGGGCTAGCAATACAATGAAAATGGAAGACTAGCATAGTAAGCACTAAGCAGCTTGTGTCAGTACCAGTTTGTAATTGTCTGAAAATATGACGAAATGATTAACAGAATATAAGCAGTCGAATAATGATGTTGATGGCGCAGCTTGCAATACCATCCTGTGCTACACTCGAGAGCAGTGGTAGATTCGTCTCAATAGCAATGGAGTAATATAGGTCGCGTACGACTATAGCGGGCAATACACGATTGTATGCCAGCGAGCTAGGTCCCCCTGTCTATACTAAAGTATGCAAATGAACTTGATTGTTGTGTACGTCATCAGGACGTATATGACCTTTGTACCTTTGTTCGCAATCGCTTCGTTGTAGTTGCAGCTGCATGGCCTTCCCGGTAAATGATCAGAGGTAAATTTAGCCCATCCTTCTAAACATTTAAACGTTTAAATTTAAAAGAAAGTGTGGAAATTAACAGTAGCAAACGATAAACTTAAATGCGATTCTATTTGCATGGAAATAGTTCTTTCAAATCGTATATCTCGTATACGCAATGAAATACCAATGACAATGCGTTCGAAGAATGACACGACACATGAAAGAGCCTTAGGTAGCTTGCAATACATTTATTTATTTGCCGATCTTTCGATCTATTTCATGATCTTGATCAGGATTCCGAGACAACTAACATAAATGTATGACTTGAACTTAAATCTAAATTAATATTTACACATGTAGCTGTACGATCTAACCCATCATGTACTCATCATTTCTCCCAATCTAGTACATTCCAATCTGGATTTAACCACGTGCCGTTTGGTTCAAGGAACAACCCTTTAAAATAAAGACCTATATACATTATCCAACAAAAACCGTACAACCGTATAAACATAAACCTGAAACCTCCAATGTATATAACTGTTTACGTAGTATTCATGAGTCTATCAATGATAACGTTGACATTCTTGGATACATTTGCAGGTACAAAATAAACATTCTGTAACAAAATAAAAATTAGCGTGCAAAGGGTTTAAAATATGGAATAAAGAAATACTGTGGGGCCCATATGGGTTTTATCTGGTTGCAAATGGGCTAGTCTATGTGCCCCACAATATTTTGCACCATCGTCCACAACGACCTTTCGAATCGCAGGGGTCAAACGTTGGTCACATTTGTTTACACGCAGGTTGTGTGTTCAGAATGGCATTGATGAGTAGATTCAGCGGATTGGGTTATTTGACAAGCTATCCACGCTTTAATGTTTTCAGAAAGGTGTTTTCTGCTTATGAACTAAACAGGGGCTCATTCTAAATTAGAATTTGTATGCCAAGCACTGACAAGGAAAATAATAAACATGTTTTCCTTCAAAATGACACATACATAAGTTCATTGTAAAACCCATAAACTATCCATTTAAAGCCTAGGATATACTCACTGTTCTTGGAATATATTGAAGGGGGTTGGGCACAACATGCACACGCCATTTACAAATTCTTGGATCTTTACACAGTGGTAGGTGACACTTTCCAATACGATGGGGAAAATGTCATAGGCATATAATGTCAAAGGTAACAATTTCACAGCTATAAATGTTAAAGGAATGTCAGAGGTAAAATTGTCGGAGGTGACAACTTATATGAGGACTCAGACAATCATTCTTCTACTATTATAGTACCTAAATAATTAATTGGAATCGAATATTGATGTTACAGAATCTATTAACTCAGCTTCAATACACGAGGGTCAAAATACAATATCTCTTTTGTGGAGCAGTACCATTTCAATATTTTGTTACAAGGAGTTGCATCTGACACTCACACACACAAACTCTTGGTTGCCCCGGTCGACCCTCGGAGTAGAAGCCCCTATGATTAATTAAGAAATCCTTCGGCTTTTCGGTCTTTAATGAGCCTTGTTCTTCAAGAGGACGTTTTGAGGGGCTGCAATTTGATGATTTTAATGATTCTTCTTGCTTGTGATTGGTTAACGAAGAATGTGCTTGGTGGTGATTTGGCGACTGATGTGTTGCGATCGGTTCATAGGTGTGATGCATGGGCCGTATAGTGAAGAGAATACATATTGGTGTAGAGGGAAGGCAACATATTCAGCACTGGGGCTACAATCCGGTCCTTGAATAGCGTTTACGTACCACTTCATCACTGCACTAACCATGATCACCACTCGCTTACCGAAGAAGTCTACCACTTCACCCACCACCACACTCTAGAAAATGTTGGGCCAAAAATTGCCTTATTTGTACCCAACATGAGGGCGATTATGTGTCAAACGGACTCCAACCAACTAATGGGTAAATTAAAGATTTTGCATGATTTACCCAGTGTTGGATAAAAAGAAGAAAATACCCAACTTTTAACCGACTAAAATTTACCCAATCAGAAATTCACCCAATTCTCACCATAATATATGGCATATGTATGCAAGAAGTCACTTTTCGTTCTATTTTTAGCCCGGCGTGTGACTACGAAATGTTGTGTGACCTCGCAAATTGTCGTAGATTTTGCAAACTTGGTTTCAAAAGTTGCGAGACACTTGAAAGGAGAAAAAATCACACACAAAAAGTTGCGATCTGAAGCAGGTTCGCGGCAGTCGTTGATTTTGTACAGTGCGTGGGTGGAGAGGGGGGGGGGGGGGGATCTTATGGTTTGCGTCATGGAACTAATATTATAACCGCACCAATTTTTACACGTTGAATAGTGGAAAACAACCAGATACCCGAAAATGTAAACATCTGGGTGGGAACCCTTTGTTGCTTGAAGGCAATCGATCCTTTGTGCGTGGACATTGGAAGAAACACACCCCCCCCCCCCCCAAAAAAAAGAAGAACACATGTGTTTTTTCATTGTCGCTTACAAAAATGAGTAAACATATCTGTTCATATCCACATTTCAATCAAACGAACAAGTTCAAATGCAGTAATACTTTTTCCATCAAGACTTTCACGGAAAGTGAAATGATCAAAAAATGAAACTATAATTTGAAATGAATGAGAAATAAAACTAAACAAATATATCATTGTATTTTGGTACCGACATATATACATTTTAATATTACCCCAGCAAATGGTCTAAGGCGAATATCTTGACTGTCAGGATCTACAGTTGCTGTTCCTTTGGGCCCTAATTTGGAGGAACTCTAGGGCCCATGTGGTCTTCTGTACCCAAACCATATTTCACTGTACACCGGTGGGCCCGTAAAACATAACATTTAGGTACCTTGGGGACGAACACTCAAACATCAGTCTCATTTGGCATCCTTTTTAATTAAGCATCTAATTTTTTTCAGGAATCCGCAACAACATTTAGGTGAACACAGTTTCCCTGTTGGAGCCGTCTGAGTACCTAACTATGGGCGTGTTCACCAGGCGCGTAGCCACGGGGGGGGGGGGGGGGGGGGGATTTTGTAGACCCCTTTTTTTTACCTCGATCGATTACACTATGTGCCCCCCCCCCCCAAATATCAAACTCTGGCTACGCGCCTGGTGTTCACACCGCAGTGAAATAGCGCGGTCTATCGTAGCACCCCCTTTTTTGAGAGGTCCTGTTGCCATGACGCGTGACGTCATGAGGTAAGAGCGGTCATCACTCCTAGTTCGTAATAGCGCGCGAAATCTTTGACTAAATTGAGTTATTGATATCAGATTATTGTTTACTTGATAAGTACCCGTCTTTCAACAAATTTATTTACCTAAATTTTTAGAGCAATTATGAAAAAATGCACCTTTTAATATAATTTTTCCATAGACGCCTGTACAAAATCTGCTAAACAATTTTTTTTTCTCTCCGAAGTTACAAAAATGGATTTAGCTCCATTTTGAATTAAACTCGTCATTTGAATTAAACTCTTCATATAATCATTTTTACCCATTTAATTTCATCATCAAAGCCACTTGCCGCAGTGTCATTGATACCCTGTTATTTGTCCATGGAAAGGTCTACTATCAATATTCTTCAGGTTAGTGACGTCAGTATTAATACTGCTCTTCATATTGGCCCTGCAATTCTTATTACCCCTGAAATTGCAAGGTACCCATTTACAGGTGTGTTGAGAGTGCAAAATGTGGATTAACATGAGGATTCGAATCCTCAACCCTCTGATCGAGAGTCATGAAAATGAACAGATATTTATCACGAAACCTACACTGGTTAACATTTTCACCAGACTTTTGCCAGTATACTTTATTATGATCTTTATTGATAAATGTTGCTGTGTCTCGGACCCCATTTTCCCAGCTATTTTATCATAAATATCTTAAACACCACCTTTATCAGAATATCTGTGTTGTACAATGTCGGCGAATGATTATTATTTGCATAGAAGAATTAATCAATTTGTTCCTCTTTTTATGCAGAGTACGATCAATCGGAGGATCGAAAGAGTTCGATGAATTCATAAATGACAGTAATGAGGATTAATGCGCCACAAAAGGGCACTAATATGGCACATCGACACAGTTTTGATCCTGGAGCCTTTTACAGTTACGAGACTATTGCTTTGCCACTGAACCATGACTGTACACGACGGGGGCTAGGGTAGGGGGCAGTTCCCCCCCCCCTCTCCCCCCAAAAAAAAGAAAAAAAGAAATGCAATACATTATCAATAATTCATTGAATTTCCCCCCGGTCCCCAACAGAAAAACATCTTCTGTATGCCCATGCCTTGACCAATAATTAATGCATGGCCGTGTTAGTTTAATGCCACAAATGAAGCAGTCAGAATCCAGTGTATCGCATCATAGTTTGCTGTCAACAGAGGGTTTTTTTTAATTTCCAATTCATGAATCCGTGTGTTCACAGGTCTCTGAAGCAGCGAACCCGTGGTCCTTCAGGAAAATACTGTAACTAGCCTGCATATTTCGAAGGTAAGCATAATTTGATACTATGATCAGAATTTTTCTCTGCGGTATATAAGCCAAGGCACAATGCATTACACAAACCTGTTGGTAATTATCTACATCTGTTATTTGGTAAGCAGTTATTGAAGTCAAAGTCCCCTTGAAAACTCTTTACCATGAGCCTTTAAAATTGTATTATTTCAACGAACCCAGACTATTTAAATAATGGATATGGTATCATATGATATGAAATAAAGCATTCATTGTTATGATGTATTGCAAATGTAATAATTTTTAATTGGCGATATGCTGATGGAGAAATTAGACTTCTAAAAAAGAAAGAAAGTTAGGAGGGTCGTAGATTTTAAGCTTTATAAATTATTTCCATCCATTTATACGTCATGGCAACAGGACCTCTCAAAAAAGGGGGTGCTACGATAGACCGCGCTATCTCACTGCGGTGTGAACACGCCCTATGATGCATTGATCGCACTTTCGTGCGCAAATCAATTATACACTGTTGTTTAATGCCACAAAGCAGTCAGCATCCATATGTGAATCGCATCATAATTTACTGTCAACAGAGGTTTTTAAATTTCCAATTCATGTATCTGTGTGTTCACAGGTCTCTGAAGCAGCGAACCCGTGGTCCTTCCAGAAAATACTGTAACTAGCCTGCATATTTCGAAGGTAAGCATAATTTGATACTATGATCAGAATTTTTATCTGCGGTATATAAGCCAAGGCACAATGCATTACACAAACATGTTGGTGATTATCTACACCTGTTATTTGGTAAGCAGTTATTGAAGTCAAAGTCCCCTTGAAAACTCTTTACCATGAGCCTTTAAAATTGTATTATTTCAACGAACCCAGACTATTTAAATAATGGATATGGTATCATATGATATGAAATAAAGCATTCATTGTTATGATGTATTGCAAATGTAATAATTTTTAATTGGCGATATGCTGATGGAGAAATTAGACTTCTAAAAAAGAAAGAAAGTTAGGAGGGTCGTAGATTTTAAGCTTTATAAATTATTTCCATCCATTTATACGTCATGGCAACAGGACCTCTCAAAAAAGGGGGTGCTACGATAGACCGCGCTATCTCACTGCGGTGTGAACACGCCCTATGATGCATTGATCGCACTTTCGTGCGCAAATCAATTATACACTGTTGTTTAATGCCACAAAGCAGTCAGCATCCATATGTGAATCGCATCATAATTTACTGTCAACAGAGGTTTTTAAATTTCCAATTCATGTATCTGTGTGTTCACAGGTCTCTGAAGCAGCGAACCCGTGGTCCTTCCAGAAAATACTGTAACTAGCCTGCATATTTCGAAGGTAAGCATAATTTGATACTATGATCAGAATTTTTATCTGCGGTATATAAGCCAAGGCACAATGCATTACACAAACATGTTGGTGATTATCTACACCTGTTATTTGGTAAGCAGTTATTGAAGTCAAAGTCCCCTTGAAAACTCTCTACCATGAGCCTTTAAAATTGTATTATTTCAACGAACCCAGACTATTTAAATAATGGATATGGTATCATATGATATGAAATAAAGCATTCATTGTTATGATGTATTGCAAATGTAATAATTTTTAATTGGCGATATGCTGATGGAGAAATTAGACTTCTAAAAAAGAAAGAAAGTTAGGAGGGTCGTAGATTTTAAGCTTTATAAATTATTTCCATCCATTTATACGTCATGGCAACAGGACCTCTCAAAAAAGGGGGTGCTACGATAGACCGCGCTATCTCACTGCGGTGTGAACACGCCCTATGATGCATTGATCGCACTTTCGTGCGCAAATCAATTATACACTGTTGTTTAATGCCACAAAGCAGTCAGCATCCATATGTGAATCGCATCATAATTTACTGTCAACAGAGGTTTTTAAATTTCCAATTCATGTATCTGTGTGTTCACAGGTCTCTGAAGCAGCGAACCCGTGGTCCTTCCAGAAAATACTGTAACTAGCCTGCATATTTCGAAGGTAAGCATAATTTGATACTATGATCAGAATTTTTATCTGCGGTATATAAGCCAAGGCACAATGCATTACACAAACATGTTGGTGATTATCTACACCTGTTATTTGGTAAGCAGTTATTGAAGTCAAAGTCCCCTTGAAAACTCTCTACCATGAGCCTTTAAAATTGTATTATTTCAACGAACCCAGACTATTTAAATAATGGATATGGTATCATATGATATGAAATAAAGCATTCATTGTTATGATGTATTGCAAATGTAATAATTTTTAATTGGCGATATGCTGATGGAGAAATTAGACTTCTAAAAAAGAAAGAAAGTTAGGAGGGTCGTAGATTTTAAGCTTTATAAATTATTTCCATCCATTTATACGTCATGGCAACAGGACCTCTCAAAAAAGGGGGTGCTACGATAGACCGCGCTATCTCACTGCGGTGTGAACACGCCCTATGATGCATTGATCGCACTTTCGTGCGCAAATCAATTATACACTGTTGTTTAATGCCACAAAGCAGTCAGCATCCATATGTGAATCGCATCATAATTTACTGTCAACAGAGGTTTTTAAATTTCCAATTCATGTATCTGTGTGTTCACAGGTCTCTGAAGCAGCGAACCCGTGGTCCTTCCAGAAAATACTGTAACTAGCCTGCATATATTTCGAGGGTAAGCAAAATTTGATACTATGATCAGAATTTTTATCTGCGGTATATAAGCCAAGGCACAATGCATTACACAAACATGTTGGTGATTATCTACACCTGTTATTTGGTAAGCAGTTATTGAAGTCAAAGTCCCCTTGAAAACTCTCTACCATGAGCCTTTAAAATTGTATTATTTCAACGAACCCAGACTATTTAAATAATGGATATGGTATCATATGATATGAAATAAAGCATTCATTGTTATGATGTATTGCAAATGTAATAATTTTTAATTGGCGATATGCTGATGGAGAAATTAGACTTCTAAAAAAGAAAGAAACTTAGGAGGGTCGTAGATTTTAAGCTTTATAAATTATTTCCATCCATTTATACGTCATGGCAACAGGACCTCTCAAAAAAGGGGGTGCTACGATAGACCGCGCTATCTCACTGCGGTGTGAACACGCCCTATGATGCATTGATCGCACTTTCGTGCGCAAATCAATTATACACTGTTGTTTAATGCCACAAAGCAGTCAGCATCCATATGTGAATCGCAACATAATTTACTGTCAACAGAGGTTTTTAAATTTCCAATTCATGTATCTGTGTGTTCACAGGTCTCTGAAGCAGCAAACCAGTGGTCCTTCCAGAAAATACTGTAACTAGCCTGCATATATTTCGAGGGTAAGCAAAATTTGATATTATGATCGGAATTTTTCTCTGCGGTATATAAACCAAGGCACAAACCGCACAATGCATTACACAAACCTGTTTTCGCAAAAGTGAAGTTCACTCTTGGTGATTATCTACACCTGTTATTGGGTGAGCACATTATTGATGTCAAAGTCTCCATGAAAACCCTTTACCAGTGAGCCTTTAAAATGGTATTATTTGAACGAACCCAGAATATTTGAATAATGGATATGGTATCATATGATATGAAAATCAGCATTCATTGGTATGATGTTTTGCAAATCTAATAATTCTTTTTTAGCGAAATGCTGATCGAGAAATAAGATCGAGAAACAACACTGTATAGAAACAGGACAAATATTTCGCAGTGTTTAAAATTATCTCCACAATATTAAGGCAGTATTAAAGGAGGGTCATGAATTTTAAGCTTTATACATTATTTCCATCCATTTATACATTTAAGTGCAATGGTTATTGCAACACAACCCATTCGGCGGTGTTTCTGGAAAGTGTCTTATCAAGGTAAATGATGACAGAGGACGAAGAAACGTAGCTGAACCTTAACTCTTTTATTGACCGAGCTTTCTGTTTGCCACCAGCTTCCTTCATCTAGTTCCAGATGTTTCGGTGGGGGGTTGATAAATGACCATACATCACTCCTCCCCACCCACCCACACAAACAAACACACACACACACACACACAACCGATGTGTTAAGGAAGCTGTGGTTGTACTTGAAGTATCGTTAAACAAATTAGTACCATATAACGTATTGAGGGTTTCAAATCTGACTACCATCTTTAGGTACTTCGTGTCCCTTTTTTAATATCAATATTTTACTTTGAAAAAGTATTGTTGCTTACATTTTACAAACCAGATTACAGCATGTTGGAAACGATGGAAATCTTCCATACCATCATCACTGAGGACACTTATACGGTGGGTACAAGATGCTGTTGTCAACATTGGGATGAGCCACTCCGGTATTCCCGCGATTCCCCAAACAAAGGTAGGTTGAAACTGCCACTATACAGGAGGGTCAATTCTGACTGACATGAGCGCTATACAAGAACCCACTATTATTATTTTTTATTATACACGCCCTACCTACGTAGTACATATCATTATGTTTACCAAGTGAAATACATCATCAAATCCACTTGCCGCCATGTCATTGATACCTTGTTATTTTTTCCTGCAAATGATCTACTTATTTAAGAACAGTATTTCATGGTCGCCATTTGGTATTTGTCCCATGACTAAAACCTTCACAGGTTTAAGTTTTCACCAGGCTTTTGCCATGATACTGTGTACATATGATCTTATTGATAAATATTGCTTTGAGGAGCTCGGACCTCAATTTTCCATCTATCTTATAACTTTTGTCAACTTGTGTTGTACGATGTCGGAAAATGATTATCATTTGTATAGAAGAATTAATCATTTTCCCCCTCTTTTATGAAGAGTACGATCAATCGGAGGATCGTAAGAGTTCGATGACATTACAGCTCAGTATAAAGGACAGCAGAGACTGGAGATGATGCACAATATCTTTCTTCTGAGAACCAATTTTCAAAGTAGCAGATCCTGTGATATCTACTTATTCGTGGCTAGACGATCTGTTCCTTTTGAGGATTGACAATTTAGTTGATAAAACTGTACGGAAATCCGTGAATTTTCTCTCTCTAGATCTGAAGAGGTACAACAAAAACTTCAACTCCGCGCGTCAGCCTGACAATTCCTACTACTACAGGACCGAAAATCTGCACAGATCGAAGACTTTACAGGACGAAGATCGGCAGACATCAGACGAGCTCTACTCTCACAGTTTCAATGACGCGACCCATCACCCCTTTGAGGGAAGACGAGGAATCAATTCTGTCCTCCAGAATGCTCTCCAGACACTCCTTCTTCAAATTTCGATGCTACTGAAAATCGCTCGACAATACTGTCATGTTGCCATTCTCATGGGTATTGTAACCAAGGCCGCCTGTGAAGGTAAACAATTAAAAATGTTATTTGTAAACCGTTTTTTAAAATGTAAGTGAAAATTATAGTACCACTTTTTCGATAATGTAAAATTATATAGCTAACGGCAGATTTCGACATATTTTTCTTTTTAAAAATATATTCATATGAAAATAGAGGGGATGATATCGGCTAGCCTTTATCCCACGACTTATTACTTCGGAACTAAATTGGAATAAAGAGTAAGACCTGGACACGTCGATGAATCTTTTAATCAGAGATGTAGGGCCAAACTTTAATTGGTGACAAGAGGTAAGAAGATATAAGCACAAGAAAAATATAAATATGTTATGAATTCATTGGAAAATATTTTACCATCATATGGTGAAAGATAACATGCTTCCGACTGCGATTTTAGAAATACCGTAATGAATTGCTCAGACAATTTAGAGGTGACTTTTATTTCCACTAATAAGTGGAGGGTCACGAAAGTTTGAAGTTTGAGGTCTGTGTGCTCTCAAATAATATTGAAAACATAGTTATGATTGACGCTTGATAATACTAGAAAATAGCATTGGGCTCGTGCCGCCTTTTACTGCAAAACCTAAACTGTGAATGCATGCAACTCTTTCTCAAAAGCATCATCTCGGGGGAAATGGTCGCTGCAGATGACCACCGACCGGGACCACTCCTCTCGGCACGAGTGATCTTCAGTTCACCCTAGCTGTCCAAACCCTTCTTAAAAGGTCATCTATCGGGTAGTATTGTAGGCTAACTCCGTCATTGTTAGTTTTGCTGCAACCACCGACAACACAGCGTCACGGCATTTTCACGGAGAAATCAAAAATATATCGTGAAACACATACAAAATCGCGGCAGATCCCAGAGCCATAGAATTGAAAGGACGAAACTAACCCGCAAGCGAAAAGCACGAATGCAAAGAAATAATGATGAAAATAAACACCGTGGGCTCTTTGCCCACTCGTTTGATAGTTTTTTGTGCTAAAGGAAACTGACGCCAGGCTGGCAAGACTGCGCACGCAAAATAATGAAAGGAAGTGGAATGAGTCTATTAAAGCAAAAATCGTCTGCTTGCGACCTCTCGTTGAAAGGAGGGTAATTTAGGCATTTGAATGTAAAAAGAGGGCAAACTATGATATTAATTGAAAAAAAGAAATTGCACATTGTCATAAAATATTAATACAAAATAAATAAATAAACATAAAAGAAAATAAACTTTACCCTCTTATTCATTATACTTCAATCTATCACCATGCTTAATTTTCACATTAATTGGACATTCCTAGGCCGAGATCTCAGGGGGGAGGGCAATAATGCCCCCCTCCCTTCCCGGCCGTATTAAGACCTCAAATAGCCCAGCCTTTTTAGGGTTAACAATTCCAAAACGTCTCTGGCCATTTTGTCATTCCAATTATGAATTACAATGAAATTGTAAGATCCTTTTTTTTTCGAGGGGTGGAGCTTAGCAAGCGTGAGATCTGTGAAAAATGGATGGTTGTTGTCATTTTTTTTTGCTGAATATAAAGATTTTCTGAAAAATAGTAGGCTGGAATATTAACAAGTAGAATTGTATTCCAGTTTTGAAATGTTAATTTAGTCCGGACGCAGGGGCCCTCTAAGTTTTTGTCCTTCTTTTTTCTTCCTAGATGTACCTATTAATTGCACTAGTGCAGCCGTGATTACATCTCGAAATTACCCATCTACATACCCGCCGCTTGAGAGCAAAGATTGGTCCGTCACCGCACCGACAGGAAGAATAATTCTTCTGACCTTCAATAACTTCAGTCTAGGGTCTTTGGGTAAAGTGAAGGTTATAGAAACCTTGGACAATAGAAAAGGGCAGAGCTATGGTGACGAGGAAAACACTTTCCCTCCATTTTTGTCCAGGAGAAACAGTTTTCTTTTGAGATTTACATCAGAAGGAAACCCCACAGGGAATGGATTCAACATTTCTGCCTCATGCTACGACATATCAGGTATGGACTTTGTAACAATGGTTATGCAATAACCCACCAAGCTTGTAGGTATCATAGAAGACGAGCAATACACTACTATGAATGTTCGGAGGAAGGAGTGTTTACAGAGAATTGGGCGAAAATATTTACAAATAAATTGAGTAAAACACCAAATTGGAGTAGGAATAATTAAACAAATTAGGAAACATTTCGCTTCAACTAAAATTGAATTGCAATATTTATCTATATCTGTTATTTAATGTTTTATATTCACAATGCTACTAGGCTGCGTGGTGCCTTTAGAAATAACAAGCAAATTAAAATCCATTAGAAATAATATATTTTTTGTTCTAGTCCACGAACATTGAATTGAATTGAATTGAATTGATTTATTCAACACCATTGAAACATTGAAACAACAATGACAATGTCAATATAACAAAAATACATGACATGAATTATAAAAATGCATGTTCTACAGCCGATATACATGTACATTATACAAATATTAAAAAATTGTTATAAGTAATTTTGGTATCAAGAATAAAAAATAAAAAATGGCTATTTACAATGAGTTTGTGATCGATTGTAAAATAGAGTAAAAAATAGCACATGTGCTAGTCGAGTCTGACTCTCGTTATCTAAAGCCTGAAACATCCACGACATTTACCCCCAAAAGCAAAATGTCGTTATATTATGCCTTTGCGTATTTCTTATGCAATGACGCCACCAGGCTAAATACTTTACACTTGGCAGTTTTATATTTTTAATAATTCTAAGGAACCCGAGTGGGGCGTCTCGTGGATGGCAATACACCAGCAGAGGGCTTCCTTGAACTACAAGCCGAGTCGGGAGGTAAATGGATGAGAGTGTGTGAAGAACACTCAGCCTTTCAGGTGGCGGAGGTGGTCTGTGGGGAACTTGGTTTCCCTGGCGTTAAAAAAGTTTCCAATGAGCACCTAGGATGTTCCGGTGCTAACCAGGACTGTATTCGGGCCCCTAGCTGTGGAAATTGTGAGTAGCTAGACTTGGTAGCTGTTGTTGTTATTGTTTTTTTCATGAAGAGGGTAGTATTTGTGATATTTATTTTGTCAGAGTTTTTTTTTTACACGGTTGTTTGTGTTTGTTTTTCTGTAGAGTGTGTGTACCTCGTTATGCTTCTCTATTTAGTATAGCGAAAAGCGCGTTCGTGGATAACATTAGTCCTTTGATTTAGCATTGTTCGTACTTACCTTTTATTCGATAGAACTTACAACAATTACACTCCATTTTGTTGTACTGTATGCATTATGACCTCATTCCACTGTTAAAAAAAATCCGGATTTCCGTTTTTAATGTGCACACATTATCTACTTGTAAACGAATTTTATACATGCAGCATCAACTCTAAAGTCAATTAGTCACTATGCACGTACCGTCAAATTAATATGTGAAATATTTTAGGCAATTAATGTTACTTTATGATGTTCCACGGTCTTGACAGATGCATACCGTTCGCAAGATTGCTCTTCATCGTCTGAAAAGTGTACATCATCGCTGGCGGCGGCGGTCAAAGTCAAGTGCTTTGGTGAGTCTTTGGCTTTAAGAACATATATGTGGAATTTTTTGTAAGGGGTGGGAGTGTTTATATGGTCAAATGTGGCGAGCCTAGAGATGAGTGGATGAATGATTCAAACATATTCAATGTGTCGAAAACATTTTGTCAAAGACTGAGGGAAAGCCAAAATACCATTTTGTATTTTAAAATGTCTCGTGTATGTGTTTTTAAAGATGGACTGAATATCAGGATGTATAGGTTATTATAGGGTTATATTTTTCATAGAGATAAACCAGTAATAGACGGATGAAAAGTTGTATTGATCAAACCGTTTTCATATTCTTAAGCAAAGCGTTATAAATATGGTGCTTTTAAAACCTTCCAAGTTTTAATATGTCGATGATGTCGGTTTGAACCTCAACAA
Organism: Strongylocentrotus droebachiensis; assembly: GCA_035222895.1. Lineage (NCBI taxonomy): Eukaryota > Metazoa > Echinodermata > Echinoidea > Camarodonta > Strongylocentrotidae > Strongylocentrotus > Strongylocentrotus droebachiensis. The sequence goes on from JAVYIG010006364.1 coordinate 63,801, forward strand.
AAAATAGGTTTAGGAAGAACAAAAAAAAAGCGAGTGTGAGAAAAAGTCATAATAGTCCGATCGATATACCATGTTTTTTTAATTCGAAATGATTACCAGTAAAGGAATCTGCCAAAATTCAGTGCGGTATTGACCATCATTTGGATACGCAATGGTAACTAATCTCTCCTAGCATAACATTAAAAAAAACGAATAAGTCCGTACAGTGGCGTACACAGGAATTTTTCAAGGGGGGGGGGGGGGTTAACATTTTGAAATCGGGTCAAAAAATTCGCAACGACTCAGCCAGCCGCTGAATAAGCGGGGAGGGGGGGGGGGGGGGGGGGGGGGGGGGGGCTAAGCGGATATATATATTTTTTTTTTGTTGGTCCCCAAAAAATCGCAACGACTCAGCAGGCCGCGGAATAAGCCGGGGGGGGGGGGGGGAGTAAGGTCTGCTCTTTTGGGTCACCAATTACCACAATTGTATTATTTTTTATTTTTTATTATGATAACAAAAAAAAAAAAAAAGGGGGGGGGGGTCAACCCCCCCCCCCCCCCCTTGCGTACGCGCCTGCGTCCGTAGAATGTGCAAATGGACTTGCGAAGTTTTGCGTCGTTTAATACTGAAAAGTAGTAGTTTTGTTCTATGGAATAACAATTCTTCCATAAATCCATATTCATCGACAGAGCCTGGATTTAAAGGATGTTATGACCTAGGAAACGCTCAACTCCAGAACCGATCCTCATACAAATCAACCTCCCAGTGTGTCACATCATGCAGAGCAGACACGTCACAGGCTATAGCTATTATCAATGGAAGTGAATGCTTTTGCTCCACAACCGATGCCATCGGACTATCCTCCTTCAGGCAGGTGGAAGCGCGGCCATGTGCACCACATCAATTAGTTTACAACGGTAAACCAAGTGCGCTAGATCTTACACTAGAAGTTTAGTTTCACAATCCACCCGTAAGAGCTTTTTAATAGGTTGGTTGTAAATAAAACATGTTATGAGAAAATATACATCGTTTCCATGATAATCAGCCTTCAAGCAGTTTTAAATTGATTGATCTTCATTCTAAATAGCAACAATCTCTTGTTTATTGTTCTTGTTATGATTCATCTTCTTAACTTATTTTAGTAAATCCCAAAACTGGATATTTCAAACGACATAATAATAATAATGATATGTCTTTTTTACCCAGGGTAGCCTCATCAGTATTCATACTGTTCTACCTGAGGGCCCTGCAAAGGCTGCAATCATATGCTGGGACTAAATCTTTATGCCCGAATTACCGGACCAGGTACCTTAGTACTGACGGTATAAATGTGATTATAATTTTCGTACACGGAAAATCAGATCAAGATAATAAAAGATACTTGCCGTGATGGCAAGATGTCCACAGTTATATCATATGTGTAAGGTTCTTTATTCTGCTTCTTCTTGTCAGCTTCTGTTGGCTTCTGTAATCAGATGGATCACGTCGTAAATGGATCTTGGGATTTTGACACCACGTGGTTTGGTTCCATTGTTCATCTAACGTGTGATGAGGGATACAGTCTGAAAGGAAATGGAACACTGCAGTGTGTAACAGAAGTGTCTACACATATTCATATCTGGAATGATTCTATTCCAACATGCGAAATCGTTAATGGTAAGTACATCAAACCTTTACCTACAGGGGAACAAATTTAAATTAAGAAACAAAATTCACATTTTCGAGCGAGGGGACCTGTCATCCAAAAAGTTTAATGAAAGTATACAATTATCAAAACTTTTGTAAAAAGTTGAACGAATTGTAGAAAGTAGCTACTCTCTGAAATTAACGATTGGGTTTCCGAAAGTCAAATTATATAAGCAGATATATGGATGCTAGAGGAAAATCTGACAGTCATTAAATTTTAATTTGTGCTTGATCATTACAAAATGACAACTCTGTGACTGACCTTGCGCGCTAGTCTCTCATCTCTTTAATTATCAACATTCAATATTTGTCCAATTATCCTGGTTGTTGATGAACTATAGTCCTATTCCTCTTTTTAAAAAATCTGTAAAAACATAAGTGTGTACAAAATGTACCGATAGCGCATATATAAATGAACGCTTAAGTCTTAGAAGACATATTTCAGTGACATTGTAATTCACAACAAAGGTTTGAAGTGCTTTAAACCACAGATTGGCCATTTTGTCTCGGCAAAGCACAAATTCATGCAAACTTCAAAACTTTCGGCATCCTTCACAAGTTTTTTCCTAAAAATTGTTCAAAATCCAAGGTTTTATCTTCCTTTTAGGCCAAACTATGTTACTGAGATCTTCCCCTTCAAAGGTAATACAAAGTTTTGGTAGGTGGTCATGGATTTGGTTCAAAAGAACATATTGGGAGCATATGCGATCCTACAATATTAAGTGATCGAAGTTATGAAATTATAAATAATAAACTCTTTATGTTGTATAGCTCCCTCTCAAGGTCAAGATATTAATCAAGCTATGGAAAATAGGTCTACTAAGAAAATTATCTATCTTAGGCATTGGTGGAAAAATGTTACTTTTTATAAAAGCATTTCTATTGAGTAGGATTTCTAATGTGAGGATAAATAACTATATGTCTCGCCACTACACGTTAGAAAATGGAATCCCGCAAGGAAGTTCATTAAGTCCTTTATTATTTACTTTAATGTTAAATGATCTCAAGATAAATGTAAGTGATGTTAAATTATCTTGCTATGCTGATGACATTGCAATCTGGTGTTCAAATAAGGATTTAGAGCTGGCCCGCAGGAAATTACAAGAGGCCCTGCATGAGCTTGAGATATGGTGTTGGACGTGGAAGTTAAACGTTTCCCCTACCAAATCTGCAGTATTAGTCTTTACCAACAAACAAAAGAAAGATATCTTTCTACAAATAAAAGGACATAATCTGCCTATATGCGAGCAGTATAAGTTCCTTGGTGTGAGGTTTGACTCCAAATTAACTTGGTCTGTCCATATAGATTCTATCATTGATAAATGTAAGAAAAGAATAAACTTGCTACGTTGTGTCTCCGGCACCCCCTGGGGAAGTAAGTATGAGATTTTGATGATGATTTATAAAGGACTTATCCTATCCATTTTGGACTATGGGAGTGAAATGTATGATTCTGCTTGTATATCTTTAACAAAAAAACTTGACTCTATCCAATACAGAGCCTTAAAAATTATTACAGGCACAATACACAATGTGTCCTTGGAGGCTTTACAAGTTTTGACCGGGGAGCTGCCTCTGAGATATCGTAGAAGGTTGTTAAATGATAACTTTCGAGTTTATTTACTGTCTAGTACTTTAAACCACCCAACAAAAGAAGTATTGGGTGATGACTATGATTTAAATAACTTAGAATGGAAGATAGGAGAAGGACCTTTTAAACTGCGATCCTTTAGAGACGAAGTAGTGGTGGAAGGGCAAACCAACTTATTGCCGAAAATCCCAGAATGGCGGTTAGCACGACCACAAGTGTCTTTCGAACACCATGGCAAAGTGCAAAAAAAGGAAATGCCTCCATTTGAAATAAAATCGATTGTTCTAGATAGCATTGGAAATTCATGGAATGGGTTTTTACATATATATACAGATGGTTCTAAACTCGAGGATGGAAAGACAGGAGCCGCATTTTATGTGTCTCATTATAATGTGGTGAATTTTTTTTAGATTATCCCATGTCTGTATTATGAGAGCAGAACTAGTGGCCATACTAATGGCACTAGAGTGGATTAATACATTTATTGAATCCTCTTCGGTGGTAATTTTTAGCGACGCTTTGTCAGCTTTACAAATGATCGATTCATACTTTATTAGATGTGCTATTGTAAATGAAATTTTATCCATAATTAATATTTTGCAGTTTAAGGATGTTTGTGTTGCTTTTGAATGGATTCCGTCACATTGCGATATTAGGGGCAATGAGATCGTAGATCGGGCTGCCAAAAAAGGAGCCATGAAAAGGTGTATAGACATAGTTATACCAAATACAAGAAGTGAATTGGCAGCCTCTCGTTTGATCCATTATAACAAATTATGGCAAGCAGAATGGGACAATGCAGAACACGGTAGATTTTTATATGCTTTGCATAGCGACGTTTCAAAGCCCATACATAGACAAGGCCTATCTCGCAGAGAAGAATGCTTGATACAACAACTAAGAGTAGGTAACTGTAGTTTAAATTATTACCTTTTTCAAATTAACCAACACGATACTGGTCTTTGTGAAGTTTGTCAAGAAGATGAAACAATTAAACATTTTATTTTCTATTGTACAAAATACGACAAAGATAGACGTCTCTTAAAAGAAAGGATTAAATTGAACAACCCCAATCTGAAACAATTATTGATGTCTAACCCAATTTTTACTCGTGAATTATTGGGTTACATATACGATACTAATCGTTTTAGATAGCTTTTAAAGCTATCAGGGATCCCCTTAACTTATGTCGATCCTGTAATAATATATAAAATGAAGTATTTGCGGTTTTTCCATGAACAATTGCAACTAACTCCCATCTCGCCTTTTATGTGCATTTTATGCAATTTTAATATTGCAGCTTTTTTTTTTTTTTTTTTTTTTTTTTTTTTTTTTTTTTTTTTTTTTTTTTTTTTTTTTTTTTTTTTTTTTTTTTTTTTTTTAAACCATATCACTATTAATTTCATTTCACCAAGGAAAGTCGCTCGTGGGCTTGATTTCCGAAGCCCACGCCAAAGCTATACACGAAATTGACTGGCGCAAATAATCTTTGAGATTGAAGAGCGCCATCAAAACGAAGAACCAACCAACCAACCTATCAAACAATGTTTCTTGACTAAAATCGACTGATTAGCTATTCCCGTTTGAAAATTATATATCACAACTACACATTCTGAGATGTTCATGGTCGCAGCTACCATTGTACATACATAGGCGCTATTTGAAATTTATCAAAATTTACCGGGAGCACCGGTAAATTTTTATATTCAATTTTTCTCGAAAGCAGAAGTGTTTTAGGGGCTTAATTTTGTAGTGCTTATAATACATCCACAGGGGCATCCAAATATATAAAAATTGTAAAGAATCACTATCTACCCAATTTTCAAAATTTACCAAAACTTTGTATTACCTTTAAACAATATCATTAACGTTAAGATCATAATGGGGGAAATATTGTCATATTGAGGCCCATGGAAATCAGCTCTATTATAAATGTGTCGCCTAGTTTAGTTACAAGTCGTAAATATGTTGAAATTTTTAACATTATTTTAAAGATACTTTAGGTAGGCTATATCAACCTTTCAAACTGTTTTTTTTCCCGCAGATTAACTTTTTTTACACCAACCATGCTCAATATATAAAGTGAATATAATTCTACCATTAAATGGATTATTCTTGTTCCTGACTGTTATATTCATCACTACGCTGATTACAACACACTTTAAAATTATTTTAAATTTTATATGATTATCGTGAAATTAAAAAAAGCTTTGCAGTAACCACAGGACCAACAACCACACAATGTACGTATGACAACATAAATGGGATTCATGAGACCTTGCAATATATACATACACATCACATGGTTATATTGCCGCACTATATGCAGCCGAGTTGGTACTTTGTCATGCATTGTATATGATGCGACAAAGGATGATCGTATTGTGTAAATTGATCTAGGAATTTTGTTGAAGTAATTTATATACATATATATCAATATGTAAAACCTTTTTAAATGATGATCAGGTAATCAGGATTTGAACTAAGTAAAACAGATTGCAGAATATACATATCCGTATTTTACTATATCCCTTTTAATAACCCGACAAGGGTCTAAGATTATGTTTAGCTAAGAAAAGGTTAGATTAAGACTAACTTCCTTTCTTAAACATGATTTTGAACCAAAACCTAAGTCCAGAATAGGGCTTATATTTTAGAAGAATATTGGCCAATGTGTTAAAATATGACTTTGAAATACATTCGAAAGACAAGAGAGTGTAATTCAAATGCAAATGACAGGCGAACCATGACATCATTACACTATTAGCTGTTTAGGCATTCCATCAATGAAAACATCATAACGAATATACTGATTTAAAATTTCAGTTTGGAAACGGCTTATTATAACAACAAAAAAATCCCATGAGTTAAATATAGGTTTACATGTAACAGAGTATCCACTTATTCCCTCATTAGGACAGTGGAAATAACTATGCAATCAACCAAATATAGTAAAGATTAGAGGAGGGTTTAACACTCTACTGTTTAGTTTGGCACTTTTCAGATTTGTATCGTTAAGAAACAACTTTTATTCCACGACTGAAAATAAACAACCCAGGTGTCCGACAGCAAACAAGATTGACAGCCCGCGATCGATACCAATATGTTGTTCTCCCGGACATTTGAACACAATATATGTACATTCAGTAGCCCAACTGTGTGGGTTGTGAGGACTGTTGGTAATCGGGGTATCTCCATAAGTTTAGCATGGTATATGACATTATTTTTTCATTAAAAATTCCTCTCTAGAAGTTTCTTTTTATTAGACAGAAACTTTATAAATCATATAGTTTTACTAGTGCGCGTGTATTACCAAGACTTTACATTCTAATTTCACAAACTAAACTCTCCACCCAGTAATCATGGATGGCACCTAGTAATTATGGCTCTCAACCAATATTAACATTTATTTGCAAATGAGCATGACACTGCCTTTAATGCTATTCTGATGTTGTTCTTGTGTAATGAAGTCTATAAAATGTATGAACAGGCCTTATCATTATAAATTAGGAAATTAAGTGTTGGATCGGCCAAAGTGAGGGAATATTTATATCCAAATGACTTTCGGGAAAAAAAATTGAATGCCAAATGTTGACCATCACGATTAATGACTACAAATTCCAACCATAATCACCAGAAATTGGCATATGCAAATGCACATGACCCAACGTTGTTCGGACACATTCACCACATTAACATTTTGCCTTGTCCTTATATCTCTACAATAAAATGTTACATTGCATATGTTGTGTATAAGTTTTACTCGCCACTCCTATATAGACAAATAAATGAGGGATCAGGATTAATGTATATATGTATATATAAGAAATAATTTGATTTGGAAATTCTTCTGTAACAGTTGTAGAAAGAGTTGATACAAAGGTTGTTCCCACTATATTATACATGGATACATTATTATATCCCACATACTAAGAATCTTGCTCTACGATTGGTCAAAAGTAAATCACGTGATGAAAGATATTTTGCCCATCTTTGATGGAAGAAGAAAAGTTCGTTGCACTGTGTAGATAGTAGTATTATCTACACAGTTCAACGCACTTTCACTGATGATATAAGTACCTTCTACACAGTGCAACGCACTTTAATTGTATACGTTGCGCATATAGCTCTAATCTTTAAGCGCTTTTAGTGTTCCTACGCGAACTTTGGTCACGCGCAAACCATGGTCACACCTGTGTACTGCATACACTGCACGTTTTGTACACCGTTTGCTAGCTGTTAATTGATGACTTGTTGCTCTAAAATGACGGAAGAAGTGAAATGTTCCGATGTGGAATATAAAGCAAATAATCACCTTTTGGTTTCAGGCGATGGCTAACTATCACTTCCTCGGCGATCTGAATGTATACGCTCACTTTCCTCAGCTTTGCTTCGGAAAGATAGCTACATTCAGACCGCCTCGGAAGTGATAGTTTGTCCCATCACCTTCACCAACGGTAATTATTTGCTTACTCTATGTCTAATGTCTATGAAATGTTCCATTCTGCTGCGAGACCCAAATTTGATTTATTATTATACGACTTCTCACAATGTAAATCTCACAGTGAAGAGAGTGCAGGAGTCAGCAAAAAGTATTTATTGTGATAGTTAACACCTTTTATCGATGTTTTCAATTCTCGTCTTGTTCGTTTAAAACATAAAATATAACATGTAGATACTTCTTACTCAGTGACTAGTGGACAGGGTAATGCTGCTATAGCCATTTCACCATCCATGACCGCTCTTCCCACCGTCTTCCTCACCGCTCTCCTCATTTGCATCATAAGTGCTGTTGTCTGGTACGTTGTTCTTTTCCTTTTTTAATTCCATAATCAGTTTCTGCAAACTATTACTATATTTCATATGCAATAATATAGAATTGACGGATTGGCGCGATGAACGCAAATAAGCCTCTTCCTTTTGAAAAGTTTGTCCACGTATACGATATACGGTATTCGCCTCATTCCCTTAAACAACGAGGATATGTCGTAGAAGAATTGGAGCACTGCATTTGAGGGATTGGAGACTGGTGAAGGAATAACGTTGACAAAATCACATTGAAATACATAGGCATATCAAGAACAGTAGAAATATACCTTGAGTTGTAATTTTGATAAGTGTTTTGCGTTTCATTTCAGTATAAATTTTAGATGGATTTGGTTGAAATAAAAAAAATACATAATTCAAAACCTTCATAATTACCATACATAGACTTTTAGTGACCACATATTGACTGGAATGGAATGATACTACCTGAAGGTAAGATTTGTAACTTTTTGCCCTCGGTGAGTGTGTTTGTAAAATCCAAAGAGCATGGCTATCTGCAATCTATCCCAAACTCCATAGCATGCATTTATAATCATTGGGCATTCATTTTATAGAAGTGGCATAACCACAAAATATAAAGAACCGATATTCTTCATTTTGTGATGAAAATACATAATTATATACATAAATATAGAAATATCTCAGTCATCCTACCCCCGAGGACTTTGGTAGACATAATTCAAAATGTTAATGTAAGCTTGGAAAAATATCACTACGTTTCAAATACTTTATGAACAGTTTTGCAGTTGGGCTCTAGTATATTAATAACTCAGCCCTGACACCTAAATCCTACTCGCAAAATTACAAGTAGTGGGGTGGATATGAACACAGAGTGGATAGATACGAAAGTTAACGTGTTTTTTTTTGTTAGTAACAAGTCAGAGAACGTTCATTCTCTGAAGTTTTAGACCTGATTGTATGGAGAGTGCCCTCATGACGAATTTTTGAAAGATGGCTGCCATTGCCCTTTCATGACTAAAGAGCGACTTATGAGATGCCTTGTTATTTATTCCAATCTGCTCCTTAAGCAAAAACACTCATTTGACACGATAACATTTTTTATTGTAAATTTATTGTAAAATTGATCGGCTTTGCCGCTCCACTACTCCTAAACAAAATTGTGATTGTCAATCATATTCCATTTATCAATTTTATGTTAGTATGTTACACTGAGGAAATTAAGGATGAGTGCTAAATGCCATTGGGCTGTAGGCCTAACTACACCGTGTGTAGAAACCATGTAAAGCCTAGCAATATATTTTTCCAACCTTTTGGTTCCACCTTAGCAAATTAAACGTAAAGCGGGATGTAAGTAAAGAGTTATCAAGAAGAAGCTTTCTATTTAAGGCATGTTGATCGGTAGATGAAACTTAATACATGTTTAGGGTAAGACACTCCAACTTTAACCAAAGATACCAGGTGGGAATTAACGAAGAACGTTTATGCACCGAGGTATTGAGTATATAATATGAAAGAAATAACTTTCAATATGTAAAAGCTGCAGAGTGTGGTTTGATCTACTGAAGTTAAACCGATACATAGCTGAAAAATGACGTTCATAATTCTCTAATTTAAGAGGAATATCAGCTTTCTAGAAGCTTCAAAAAGAAATTGAGAGCACCTCAAGATAGGAAAAAGAAATAACGACTGATAAAGATCTCAACCAGTAAAATCTCTATCTACTTAGAGAATATCTTGGAAAAAATACGAGAATTTACTTGATGATTAGTCAAAATTCTTTCTTTTCAAATGAGCATTTTATACTGATCCAACAAACCTTTGTGTAAGAGTCCTACAAGAAAGGATCCTTTTGAAAAAGTAGTAAAACAGTAGAATTGCAAGCTGTTGCATGTATGTGAGAGTAATTTATAACAAGAAAAAAAGTTCTTTCTAGAAATTATATGTGCTTCAATTGAATATATGAAGACGAAAATTAAAAGCAAAACATATACAAATAAAAATAAAATAAAAAGCAATGCTGGGCTATTGGCTGTCGGTCTCGCGAGCTTTCGGTCTAGTCTGGGATATCCCACGTTTCATCGTTATTCTACAAGCGATGTGAACATGGGACAAGTAGCTACATGCAACTTCATTACGCATACACTTTCTTTAGATTCATCCTCATTATTCATGTCATAGTTAAACATTCTATTTGTGTTTTGCTTTTGTGTGTAATATATTAATGTTTTTTTTGTAGCTTCCCACCCCCTGTTATAAAGCATGTTGTTCTTCAAATTAATGTTTCATAATGCTAAACCCAAAGCTAATTCCTGCGTTACTATCCTGGGCCGGTAGCCTATTCAATTCAATACTTAGCATAAGTAAGAAATTTACTAAGTAAATGGCTAAGTTAAGTAATTTACTTATCTCGTATTCAAATCGCATTATAGACATATACTTACGTAAGTCAAAATTTAAGTAAAATACTGATAAGCATTGTGACTTCACACGGTCAACCAAAAGTAAAGCGCAATTGATGCATTGCAATAAATGCGCGCTAATATAATTGTGCGCGGGATATAATACTGCGTAAGAAAACCATTATGCCTGCCAATCAAGGCCACCAAATAATTGGCTTAAGTCTGGTATGCAGTTGGCTTAGATTGAAAGTAAAATACTTAGACAAAAGTGTGAATTGAATACCAAAATTGGCTAAGTATTTTATGTAAGCCAAATACTAAGTAAAAAGCTTAAATTTTGTACTTAAGTATTGAATTGAATACGGGCCCAGGTCTTTATGAATGCAAATAATGTGGGCATATTAGTGTAACTTGTGTGTGTGCGTGCGTATGCGCTTGCGATGGTGTGTGATTTCTGCCATGCCAAGAGGCTCATTGGAATGACAATTATGCCGCGGTAATCAACGTCTGTCTTGTCCCTGGTGTGGTGAAGAAATACATAAGCGTTGCCCTTCCAATAGAGTACAGAAGCTGTGACATCATAAAAATCTATTTTTAGAATTTTAGATATGACCATCTGAATAAAAAGATTTCCTATAGGAGCTCAGTGTTATTTTGCTCTGGTTTGTAATGTTATGAACCAGAGTAAAATAACAATGGGTTTGTATAGTAAATCTATTTATTAAGATGGTCATATCTCAGCCAATAATTAACATATTCAATTGGCTTTCGACATTGGACATTAATTTTGATGCTCTTTCGGAAAATGGAGGAAAACAATTGAGAAATTCACACACACAAAAAAAATGATGACGTCACACTTCACCACTCTATGTTGAATCCAGGACAGATTTTTCTAACAGGGTCGGAGACTGGGGAGGGGGTGAGGGAGGGATGGTACAAGGGTCAAAATAGGCAGTGATATACTATAGGCCAAGATGTAAGCAAAGCTTCATACTAACGCACGTTAGAATGTAACTACTATAAGTTTAAATAATGTCGAATATGAAAATGGCGTCTAGAACGTTATATATGAGCGATTTCCAAATTCAATACTTGGCATGATCAGTCTTAATGTTCATGTCGAGTTTTAAGAAAGAATAATGATCAGGAAGGTCGAAGAGCTGCCTTATGATATATCGTTGTGACAGGGATAAGAAATTTCGAAAGGAAAATTATTAGGACAAGGCAAATAAAACCATAAGGCAGCGTGGGATATTCTGGAATCAGGTGCATGATGAAGATTTATACGTGCATGGTAGGCCAAGAAATTAAAGAAGATTGAAGAAGAAAAAAATAGTACTCTTAATTCTTAAACCATAATTTCGATCGAATTCACAATACACGTATCTAAAGGAGGGAGTTAAGGTAGATGTATCATGTTCATCAGCATCTTTTGACCACTGGCATCATGCATGTCATAATCAGCATTTGATTCATCAAGCAGGATTGCTAGCATCTTATTTGTAATGCTCGATCTAATAATCAACTTCTTTTTCATTCAATATAGCTTCTCTTAAGTTTCCAATTTTTCAGGGTTCAACAATCGATTCACATAATGTCTGTTGATTTTATTTGAAAGAACTAATCTAGAGTTATTTTGTAAGCGCCTTGAGAATCTGTAGATATTGGTGTAAGGGCGCTTTGTGTGATTGGTATCATTGCAATCATTATTATTATTATCATAAATATTGTTGTTGTAATTATTGTTTGGGGGATTATATATTATCATCTTTATTAACATTAACGTCATTAATGCTAAATATATTACTCATTGCGGATATAGTATCGAAAATAATATCGCTAGTGATATTCGTTTGTCTCGCAATGTGGTCAATAAGGAATCTAAAAGATCACGACGTTTCGTATGCTACTGCGATACTTCGTCAGGTGATAAAAACTATTGTAAGCAAGGGTCTTTTATACTTTACGGTACCGTATACGAGTACCGTATGCGTCGGCCAATAGGCCTGGTGCATCAGCCGAACCAGTGGCCTTGGTAATTGGTCGATCACCGTGTGCGTCGACCAATAGGCATTGGGCGTTATTGTTCCAATTATCGATCGAATTATAGACCGCTCCGCCGGTCCTCCCGTAAAGTATAAAAGACCCTTGCTTACAATAGTTTTTATCACCTGACGAAGTATCGCAGTAGCATACGAAACGTCGTGATCTTTTAGATTCCTTATTGACCACATTGCGAGACAAACGAATATCACTAGCGATATTATTTTCGATATTAACGTCATTACTTCTATTATTACTATCATCATTTTAGGAATTATAATTTGTAGTAGTATAAGAGTTTTGTTGTTGTTGTTGGTACTATTACTGATACTACAACAACTATTTGTTTTGACATCATCATAAATGAAGATATGCACAGCAATTAGTTCTTAATCTATTCAAGTAAAAACAATGAAATTTATTAAGATGAACAAACATCATGTTAGACTGCCGACATAATTGTTTTTCAGAAGGGGAACTTTAAAATTAACTTACTTGATTTACATTTTTTACAGGAAATGCAGGAAGAGAATAACCCATAAGCAACGTGCGGCTCCATCAATAACGGCAACCAGAGAATCCGACCTGGCCAACCGTACCGGAGCTCTTCCACGAACTCCCATTGATGATTCCCAACCAAACATATTACTTAACAGATCCCAACATGTTACCCGAACGCCTCATAACCTCAACAACTCCTCCACATTTATACATCCCTCACATCCCGAACTGCTTTACAGCACGGGAACAATAATTACGCATCGGGTAATCCGTATCACTACGCAATCAGTATGACTCATCCACCCCAGGTAACTCCAAACATGGGTAATCCTGTGAATGCTTATGAACTTGGAGATAGTATAGTATAGTATAGTATTTGCAGGAACTAATCCCGAGTTTTCCATTATTTATTTTGCGGATATCAAAAGCAGAACAATGTCAAGGACAAGGGTCTCCAATGGTGGCCTGGTTTGGTGTAGCCTTTAGACAAGGCCTCGTGTCTGGTAATGATATGCATTTTTATTGCATTCAGTTTATCATATTTATTTCATATATCAAAGTGTATATTTGTAGTAAGAAGAAAGTGTGAATTCGTTTGTTTTACCCTTCTCTTCCGCTCACTGCATTAGTTGTGCATGTTCTTTTGTAGTTACAGCCAATTTATAATTTTATAAGATGTATAATAATATACTGTTCATAGATGATTTTT
>JAVYIG010006364.1:82500-119172 GCA_035222895.1 Strongylocentrotus droebachiensis
TGATTGTAAAATTATTCCGAGGACTTTGGCTTGATGAACATAAATTAATTCATTGTCGCCAGTGAAAATTGAAGTTTGTTCTCCACAATTTTTCATAAATGTTATAACCATAGAGAAACACTTGGACGGATTCAATGTCATATTATTTTTAGCTGACCATTGGTATAGATCAGTGATTGCGTTTTGTAGTTTAGACTGAGATGTTACTTTTCGGCTTTCTACAATCGTTAAGTCGTCAACATATTTATAATTTTTTTAATTTATAAATTATAAACGAGAATGCATACATGGTAAATGTGAATATTGCACGGAGTTACATTGGCCAAATGACATTCGAACATGAATAAATGCGATGGACATGATGAATAAATGCAATGAATAAATAGAGCTTACGACAGAGTGAAAATGGTGCCGGAAGTCCAATGAAGATGATGAACACACGTGGTCCGAATAATGTATATAAATAAATAGCGTGATGGAAAAATACTGTAAACATAAAAGTAAGTAGTGCGAATGAATGAGTCGCTACACTCTCATTGGTTGATTTACAACTGGCCCAAAAGCACATGGAACTTCTGTCTGCCACTTTATTCTTTCCTCACCACTCTGCACATACATAAATTATTCATCAACTTAAAAAACAATCGTATATAAACATAAGAGACCAATCAACAATCAAAGTTATGTGGAGTGGGGGCTTCTCACGCGACAGCTCAGCAGCCTGTGTTGCAAAGTGTCTTCTAGTGAGACGCTGTCCTATTCAGAGGCAGAGGGGGGCAGGAACAAGAAATTTATCTCTGGCATGCTTTGGGGCAAGCTTTGTACGTGTTCAGCGCATTTCGTCTGAGCTGAGCTGGTGGTATTCCAGACAGTATTGACAGGACAACATCAACCTTGTGTACATGCACTGCTGTGGCTCCATGCAGGTGCGGCAAAACTCTGCGGTAGAGAAGGCGAAAGCTAAAGTGGAGGTGCGAAGGGTGGTAAAATCAGCTCCTCGTCCGGTCCCTGCTAGCTTCTTTAGGAGAGACTCTCTGACTTGGGTTTTTGAGCTGTGGCTTTGACGTGCTCTTGGAAGGTGAGGCTTCGATCAAGAGTGACACCTAGGTACTTCGGTGTCGGGTCGTAATTCAGCCTAGACCCATTTAAGCGTTGGGCACAACCCACCGTGCGTGTTTTTAGTCCGTACGGTTTTTGGGGTGGCCACGGCCGCCGCGTTCTTCTGAAAACGTAGGGAGGGAGTGCCAAAGGCAGGGAGGGAGTACCGGCAACGCACGTCACAGGCACGGTGTACAGTGTAAGTACGTGGCCCGCACGCCACGCCTGGCCGTGAGTGGTTGCGTGCATCGTACGTTGCGCACGTGGTAAGTGCTTTGTACGTGCTTACAACGTACGGTCTCCGTGCGGTTGCCACGTTATCGTACGGAGGTCGTACTTAAACGTGCTGCTCACGTACGGTGTCCTTACTCACTCGCACGTTGTAAGTGCGTGCACGTGCGATGATCTCGGTGAGTTTTTCCGCCCGATGTCGGGGTATATATAGGACGACATTCCGATGTTCTCCAGAAGTCCCAGCTGCTGCTGCCTCAAGATGCCGCCCATTCCACCGCAGAGACTATATACTGCATAAATCACTGCGCATGCAACGTCCGCTTTAAGTGCGGAGCACGTGCTTACTCGGTACGGTGCACGTGAGTTCTGCGTGTTCATTGGACAGTTGAACTGGGGAAGTGGCGAGTAAGTGCCCCTTCCGTAGAGCAAGTGACCGTGAGAAACAAATTAAAAAGACGCTATTTATTTATTTTAGAATCTCTTGTTGCCATCTTTCTCACCGCTTTACAACGGTTATAAATTCTCCTTTCCTACAGTTTCTCCTTCATTTACGTCCAAAAATATGGTGTCAACGTCACCGATGATCCCCAACTGATATATCCAAGGTAAAGTTAATTTGTATCTAATTTACAAAATGTAGACTTTCTTCTGTTTCCGGGAGCTACTAATAAGTAACTTAAACACATGAAGTGACGTGTTAATCTCTCCAGCAGGCACGTAGCCACGGGGGGGGGGGGGGGGGGGGGGGGTGGGGTACGTGCCCCCAACAAAATTCCAAGATCGATTGAACATTTTTAGACCCCTTTTTTTACTTCGATCGATTACATGTATGTGCGAGGATGTGAAGGTGTGAGGGTGTGGAGTGTAAAGATGTGAAGGTGCGAGGATGTGAAGGTATGATGGTGTGGCTGTGATGGCGTGGACATGCGAGGATGTGAAGGTATTGATGCGAGGATGTGGGTGAAAGGAGGGTAAAGGTGTGGGTTGAGCGTATTAGGGGGTTTTGTTTTTCTTATGGTTTGAATAGGTGTAAAGATGTTGCTTGCATACATTAGAGAAAGAAAGAAAGTGATTTTTAAAGCTAGTTTAAGGGCTTGAAGATGCGTGAATGTGTAGTGTTAATGTGTTGGATGTGAGCGTGTTAGAGTGTTGTATTTCTTCTAGGATTTGATTGCAGTGAAGATGTGGCCTGCATACAAATTTAGATTTTCGATTTGTTGTAAAAGCTAGTTCAGGGCTTCTAAACATCTATATGTAATTATTGTACTAATAAGCCTAATTAGCATATTTGTAGAATATCAATTATCAACCTAAATCAAGGAAGCCTAAACAAAACCTGGCAAAATACACACATAAACAAGCTGGTGCGACCATGAACTCGCGTAAACTCGCGTGAACTCGCTTGAAATATTTCCTTGAGTGATCTACGACGCAACATCTAGTTTCCCACGATGGATGTACGAGTGAACCGAGCGCATTACGAGTCACGCGAACTCGGTATGACCTGTGTTCGACTTGTACCTATATCTACCAACGAGTTATCAAGATCGTCTAGCGAGTGATTAGAGTTTTCTACGAGTCATATGCGATCAAGGGGCGGGAAATGCATCATTTTGGCAAGGGGGAGGCCAAGCGACTTCCATTGTGGGGGGGGGGGGGGGGACAAAAAAGGGCACTTTCTTGAGAAAAAAAAGGCACCTTCAAACGGAAATGTCAAATATAATTGTTGTAAATTGGTATATTGTGATTACATTATCAGGGATTATTTCAATATTTGTTTCACATCATACTTTACAGTTGGGTGTGATGGAAAATCAATTTGCGAGCGAGGGAAAAATGTATATTTGTGAGGTTGCAATGCGATAAATTAAATCTCATGAAGAGGAAGAAATCCAATCCTGATGGGGTTATAAGCACATTCTCATAACGGAAGACTTTAACGACCTTTGATAAGTAACAAGTATATCATACATAAATGCGAGTGAGCGTAGTGACGGAGCTTTATATAGTGGGAAGTGCTCTTAGTTGCTTGAAATTAGGGGTGCGTTTAATGATGAGAGGAAAAGGGGACATCTATCAGAAAAGAAAAGTAGCTCGTGTCAAAGTACAAACAGTAACTGTCAGAGGTGAAAATGGGGCACTTTTTACACCTCTAAAAAGAGGCACTCACCAGGAATGTGATTTGGTGAGTACACCACAGTCCATAGTAGAAATTACTATAATCGAACCTGTGCGGGGAATCCCTAACAACATTTTGGTTGTCGGACCATTTTTTTCCACAAGCAAACAAAAAAAGGCACTTATGAAAATAGGAAATGGGCATTTGTCGACGGAAAAGGGGCCCCGATCTGATTGTGAAAGGGGCATTTATAAGAGGTGAAAAGGGGATAAGGCCCGTATTAGAAAGGAAAATGGGCATGTATTATTGTTAAAGGTGAAATTCATAGAAAATCACAAATCTGTCAACTAATGTATCACTAGAAACTGGTAAGCTAACAGATGGCCATCGGACAAGTTTTAGGTCAACTACATATCGGGTGATTTATAAAAAAATACAAATACAACCACCTCCATAGCAGCTAGGTTATACGAGAGATTCGCCAGAAAAATAACGATGTTTTAATGACGTCACTATATGGACCAACACTGCCCAAGCAGACGACATCCCATAGAGAATGAACATAATTGCAAAGCTATTATTTCTCAAATTATAATGAGTTTAGTGTTTATAAATGTAATGGCATATCAAACCATTCAAAAGGGGATATGACCCGATTCTGATAACTAACATCTTTTGCTTGTAAAAAACACGGGATAGGGGTTAATTAACAATCAAAGAAACCAGACTTTCAAATTGAAACCCCCCCGGAATGATAATAGGACGGCATTTGTTCCCTCTTGAAACGCCGAACATACCCCGGTGTGTACAGCTGAATATACAATGGCGTCTTATTTTGTTTACAAGCGACAGATTCCTTTATTTTTGTATCGCTGCATTTGTCATCAAAATAAAACCATGCGCGGGGTTTAGAGTGAGGCAATAGATTATACATTTAACCTGACGGTAGTGAAGTAAGAAAAAGAACTCAAGAGAAGATGAAAACACAGGCACTGAAAATGTGTGAGATGTCATGGGACATCGTCTGCTTGTGCAATTCATGTCCATACTGTGATCTCACACATCTCAACATCGTTCGGAGAGCTCTTCAGGTGCTATGCCGGGGCTGTATTCAAGCGTTTTGTAATTTATAATAATCATTACTTCGAATGTTTCCAAGCATTGAATTTGTATTACCTTGTCGAATCAAAGTTTCAACTTTGCAATAATGAAAATAAAGTTAGTTTTTAAAATCAATGAATATCTACTTTAAAGGGACATTATCAGAGGTGCAAAGTGGCATGTATCGCACCTGAAAAGGAACGATGACCAGATATGAAAATGAAGCACTTACAATAAAAGAAAATGTGCATTAGTTGAAAGAAAAGGGGGCACTTATCAGTGCTTCATGGAAGAACAGAGTCATTTATAGGCTAATGGACTATCTAACCGGTTTATCATTATAGTATACAATAGTTATATAAGTCTTTGATTTTGTTATATTGTGCTATTATTTGATGATGATTCTCGGAAATAAAACAAACAAAACTTATCTGAAGGGAAAAGGAGTATATCATTAGAAAGAGGGGCACTTATTAGAAAGGAAAAGGGGCACTTTTCAAAGTAAAAGAAGCACCTCTCAAATGGGCAAATTATCAGAGGTAAAGGGAGCACTGATCAAAAGTGAAAAGGGGCACTTCTCGTTGCTGTAAAGAGGCACTTATGAGAATTAAAAATGGACACTTATTGCATAGTAAAATGGGAACTTGTCGAACGAAAAGGGGCATTTGTCAAAATAAAAGGGGCACTTATGCCATAGACGGGCAATATGCAAAAGATATTGGATTTGAGAACATGGTCTAACTTGAGATATGTGAATGAAAAGGAGCACTTGTCAAAGGAAAGCCATAATTGTAGTTTTTTATATTATTTTTCTAAGCAATAAATACAAATACTTGCAATATCAAACGTCAACAATGTTATGACAAAAACAAAAATCTATTTTTATATTCGAATATTGTCTTAATGACTCTTTAAAAGTACATGTATGCAATTTGTATTTTTAAAGAGTCATTTTAATGTACATGTACTTTACATCTTTCTATCTTACTCCTATTTTTCCTGTTTCTCCTCTCCGTTCTCTAATTTGTGCTGCCCAAGCAATCTTACCATATTTCAATATTGACAAGTTAATTTTATCTGTATTTTATGTTTGAAATATGTAATAAGTTTTGTAATTGTACACATGACCATTTCACCCATGGGGCTGTGACTCATGTTTTTATTAACCTTGAATTAAATTGATTTTAAATGATACGAGTTGAAAAGGGGAAGGGGCACTTTTAAAAATTAATAGGGGCCCTTGTCAAAGTAAAAGGGGCTCTTTTTACAAAGTTAAAGGAAAACTTTTCCTATGTAAAAAGGGGCACATTTCGGGTACTTGAGGGCCGCATCTGATTTTGGCGCTCTCTAAAACAAAGATGGATGCCAGAAGCATATTTGCTAGATCTGATGGAGGAAGAACATGCTTTGATCTTCTGCACAATTGTAGGCCAGCTGACGTAATGGTGCGCTTGTCATGCTCGTAAAGCAGGGCTCCGACTTAGCCGAGTGGGAGCCTCGAGTTGTGGCGAGCTGGCGCGATCTTATGGCAAGCAGTTTTATCATTAAAACATATGTCTTGGAAGGAAGCATCCATAAATTTGAATCGTTTACTTCATAAACGACTTCGCATAGTACGTCACGTTATCAAGAAAATGGCGATGCCCATGTCGTGCTGAGAAACTACATTATTCTAGCTTTATACCTCTCTCATACATTTTGGTACGGAATTTTGTAGACTAATGGGCAATAACATAATAGATCTTTCAGAATAAGTAAAGTCATTTCTTGGGGTTCGGTTTCCTTAACTTCGTTTCGTTGACGATCAGCCATGCACAAAAAAGACGAAAGACTTGATGCATGGCTGATCGTCAACGAAACGGAATTAAGTCTAGTGAGTAGTGTCAACAATTTGCGATGCCTGAGTAAAAACGATACATTTTTACAAAAATGAGAATAATTTAGAAAATGAATACACAGTAGAGGATTGTGTTATATTTTGATCTTAATTAAGGGTATCTTCTTTTATCTTTTTTGTTCACAGACCGTGATCATTGTTGAAGTCCACTGATCGACCGACACAAATAGCCAGATCTTATTTATGACTTATACCTTCAGACTGCCATCGTAGCTGGGTGCATTGTATGGGTGGCAGCTCAAGAGTTAATCACTGCCCACAGCGCTTTCCACACCGCTGGACCTGCCGCCAAGGTGGAGAAGGTTAAACGCCATACAGTTGCTGCGGCTGGCTCAAGTGAGGAATGGGCATACTTCTTGTCTCGATGGACTGATTATGTCGCGGCCACAAAGGTCACCGGCAGGGACAAGGTTATCCATCTGCTCGAATGCTGCGACTAACCCCTACGTAGGGGCCTCACAAGATCGACTGGTGGGAGTCTGACTGGCAAACCCATGGACGATGTTCTGGCAGCCATCAAGAAGCTAGCAGTCCGTGAAGAGAAATCTTTGGTGGCCCGTGTAGTGCTTCATATCATGCGCCAGGACCGAAATGAAACAGTACGCAGTTATGGGGCCGCCTACGTGGCCAGGCAGACATCTGCAAGTTCCTCATCAAGTGCCCCGGCTGTGACGCGGACGTTGACTACACTGACGCCATCATGCGGGACGTCCTCACTCGGGGCATCATCGACCCCGAAATCCAGCTTGACCTCCTTGGCAACAAGAATCAGGACATGATGCTGGAGGAGGTCTTCCAGTTCGTCGAAGCCAAAGAAGCCGGCAAACGACCCGCCTCCTCGCTCCTGGACCGCCACTCCTCAGTGAACGGGGCTAGCAGTAGCTACAGGAAAGCCAAACAGACATCTATTAAGAAGAAACAAGACCTTTGTGGTTACTGTGGCAGGAGAGGGCATGGGAAGAGTGCCCCGGCCTGCATCCGACAAACTCGGTGACCAGCATATGGCCACAGGTGAACATATTGTGATAGGCCCAATCACATGAAGAGCGTATGCCGCAGTAAGGAAAAACCTAAACATTCGTCACCCGGCGCCCCAAGTGATAATGAAGGTGCTATCTTTGAAGCCCTTTGCTCCTGCCGCACTACGGAAAGGCATCATCATGGATCAACTGTCCCCCTGGACCACCACGTGTTTGACAACCTCTCCAATACGTGGCTCAAGAAAAGGTCAGCGCCCCAGCCATTCATTTACGTGACCATCAGGATCGTGCCCGATGACTGCAATACCTTTGGTTGCAACCTATCTACCCTACAGTGTCTTGCTCTGTTTCTGCTATGGCAGACACAGGGTGCCAGAGCTGCATTGCTGGTATCAAGGTCATCCGCCGCCTTGGGTTACGCCAATCGGATCTCCTACCGGTCGACATGAAGATGCGCACCGCTACAAAAGGCGGAATTCGGATCCTTGGGGCCGCCATCATCTGTTTCTCTTGCAGAGGCGAGCGAGGACAGGTTATTGACACTAGGCAAATGACCTACGTCACGAACAGCTCTGACGAACTCTTCCTCAGCAAGGAGGCATGCATCGCCCTAGGGATCATCCCTGATACCTTACCTACGTTGGGTACGACTCAGCCGGCACACCAGGTGGGAACGCAAGCAGCCTTCCAAGACGGCTCTGGAGGGACTTGTAACTGCCCCAGGCGTCAACGGCCTCCCACACCTCCGACAAAACTGCCATTTCCTGCCAATGATGACAGCCGTATGAAGCTACATCAGCACCTCCTCAAGTACTACCAATCGAGCACATTCAACACTTGTGAACATCAAGTCTTGACCCTCATAAACATCCCTCCCTTGAAACTGATGGTCGACCCTAATGCTGAGCCAGTTGCGCATTACACACCAGTACCCGTTCTAATCCACTGGCGGGATGCTGTGAAAGCAGGATTGGATCATGACGTGCAGTTGGGTGTGCTGGAACCGGTCCTCATTGGCGAGCCTGTTACCTGGTGTCATCGGATGGTAATTTGCGCAAAGAAGAATGGCACACCGAGACGAACTGTCGATTTCCAGGCGCTCAACGCCCACGCTACACGCGAGACACACCACACACCATCACCATTCCACCAGGCTCGGTCGGTCCTACACAACAAGAAGAAAACTGTCTGTGATTCATGGAATGTTTACCTAAGCGTGCCACTCTGCAGAGAGGACCATCACCTGACCACCTTCATTACCCCATGGGGCATATACCGCTACAAGACGGCCCCTCAAGGATACATTGCCTCTGGTGATGGATACACCAGATGTTATGATGAGATCGTGTCGGACATTCACAACAAAAATGGGTGGATGACGCTTTGCTATGGGCCGATACATTAGCGGATAGCTACTTCCAAGCTGTCGAGTGGCTGAATTTCTGCGGTCGGAGTGGCGTTACCCTCAATCCTGACAAGTTCGTGCTGGGCTCAGATGTTGTTGAGTTTGCTGGATTTGAGATCACCGACAGTGTTCGTTCATGCAAGAAATACTTACAGGCCACCCTGGACTACCCTACACCTTAGTACATTACCGACGTACGCTCATTATTTGGGCTTGTCAATAAAGTGTCCTATGCCTTCAACATGATTGCAAAGATGCTGCCGTTCCGCCAGCTCCTGAAGCCTACCACAGCCTTCACGTGGGACGAGGCCCTCCAGAGTGCCTTTGATTAATCCAAAGCCATTATCGCCAATGAAACCGAGGAGGGTGTGAGGATCTTTTCCTGAGCAAGCCAATTCCTGGCTACAGATTGGTCGAAGCATGGCATTGGCTTATGGCTGCTCCAGAAACACTGCACCTGCATTTCCTCGGAAACATTTTGTTGTGACACGGGATGGCAAATCACGCTTGTAGGCAGCAGGTTCACGCACGCCGCTGAATCACGCTATGCTCCGATCGAACATGAGGCCCTCGCCGTGGCTGATGCCCTAGACAAGGCCAGATACTTCGTACTTGGATGTGAGGACCTCATTCTTGCTGTCGACCACAGGCCCCTTCTGACTGCTCCCTAGCAGACATCCCCAACCCTCGTCTGAGTAACTTGAAAGAGAAAACCATGCGATACAGGTTCTGGATTGTCTATGTCCCAGGCGTCCGACACTTTCATTTCATTTAATTTCTTTATTGTGTCCATATAGGATAATTGTTTTTATGCACATGAACAATCTTGCTTCAACATATGAACATAGAAACAACATATAATTGCCATTCATACATAGGGCCCTGTTTTAGTATACATTTGATATAATATACATGATCATGATTGATATACATTTAAGTACTCTTTCTTCTTCTTCTTCTTCTTTTTCTTCTTCTTCTTCTCTTCTTCTTCTTACACACCCCGTCCATTTTCTTTTATTCTTATATGCTCTAATCTGAAGTAGGTATTTTGTGTTAAAAATTATTTATTGATATGGTATAACAGTAGGGGTACAACAGTGATGTAAGTATACTGAAAAAATATATATTCGTGTAACATGTCAATGAGGGTATTTTGCATGGTTTTCACATTCTCTTCTCTTTACTGGGTTCCACTAATAACTCTTATGGAAAGTGAAATGAATGAATTAATGCGGCGACTAGTTCTTGCTTTAACATATCTCAATTTTCGTCCGCTTCTCATGTGTATGTTCTGGTCATTAAGGGGGTGGGTTAGATCAGACATAATGGATAGGGCCTTAGATACTACGCGACATCGGACTGTGCAACGGACTGTCTTTCACGTCACCCGACTGGTGCACCTCTGAAGCTACACCTGCCTGACGATGTCGCGACCATTTGTCCTCCCCCCATCAACTTGACGTAACCCCTGACACCCAAGGCTGACTTTCGCGCTGACACGGATGCTGACGACACCGACGCTTGTCCGGTCTACCAGCCTCCCGCCATGAACTCCCGGTCCCCCCCCCCCCCCGTGACTACTTCCAGTTTCGGGACGATCTTTATACAGTTGATGGAGTTGTGCTTTAAAAGAACCGCGTCGTTATCCCCCCCCCCCCCCATCTCGCAGGGAGGAAGTGCTGACCCACCTCCTTGCTGCCCACCAAGGGGTCACCTCCATGACCACCAGGGCAGAGGCATCTGTCCTCTGGGCCGGCATCACCCCAACTCCGCAGTCTTTACCCGGTTTACCAATTACAATGTATTTGTGCTGACTTCTTCCATTACAAAGGCTGCAATTACTTGGTTGTCGTCGACCTATACTCCAATTGGCCAATATTTGAGAGGTCTACCCACGGGGCAGATGACCTCACTGCTTGCCTGTGACGCATCTTTGTTACATTCGGCATCCCTGACGAGCTGGCCTCAGATGGTGGCCCCGAATTTACAGCAGCAGCCACACGTCGATTCCTCTAGGACTGGGGTATACATCATCGCCTCTCCTCCGTGGCATACCCCCATAGCAACTGCCGCGCTGAAGTGGATGTAAAGACCGTCAAGCGCCTTCTCCTGGACAACACCAGCCATAACGGTGCTCTTGACACCGACGTGCGATGCTCCAATACAGAAACACGCCTGACAAGCTCTCGCCCGCCATGTGCGTATTTGCCATCCTATTCGGGACTTCATCCCGGTGGCGCCCGGCAAATATGAGCCTCACCGCAGTTGAGTGAGACCTTCGCGGCTCGGGAAGAAGCACTGCGCAATCGCCACATAAGAAGTGCTGAATGCTTGTCAGAGCACACCAAGCGACTTCCACCCCTTACAGTTGGTGACCATGTCCGCGTACAGAACCAGATGGGATCCCACCCCCTTAAATGGGACAAGACTTGGGTTGTGGTCGAGGTTCGCCAGTTCAACCAATACGTGATCCGCGATGACGGCTCCGGGAGAGTTATACTACGGAACAGGAAGTTCCTTTGACAGTATGTTCCAGCGTACCCGCCCCCCCCCCCCTCCTGGGTTGATGGACGGTGACTTTGGCACAACTCATCCGAGTACTCGACAGTCCGTCCTGCGGCCAGACTTAGTGGCCCTGCCGCGTCATACTGAACAGCCTCGAGATCCCGCTTCCGGCACTGCCACAGCCCTACCCCTGGTGCCACCATTGACGTGCTCTGACACCCCTGCCACCAGCCATTGTTGAAGTCCACTGATCGACTAAAACAAATAGCCAGATCATATTTACACAGGGTAAAGTGAAAGTAGAAGGGCTGTGGACATTTTTTTTTTTAAAGGTTGTACATTGTACACTTACAGATACTATGTCCCTGTTGCAGCAAACATCAAATTCTGTAGAACTTTGCAGGAATTATTAATATGTCATGTACGTCCTTTCTGTGAAATGTAAACGTTAGCAGTTGCCTAGTATTCAAATTATGCAAGGAAACCCGTTTACTTGCTAGACTTCACTGTCAGACACTATTGAGTAACTGACTGCCTTTTTTCTTCTTTGGTAATAACGTCCATAAAATGAGCTATAAAGGGTATATGAGCATTTGTCTACATAAAACGTACGACCATTCGGTACAATGGACTGAAAATCAACTTACTGGCTCTGCAGCTCTTAAGTCGATTCGACAACTAATAGTCGTTATTTTCCCACTTAAAGACATTTTCAAGCCCCCTTTTTTTAGGGAAGTTCTAAATTAGTATTATCTTTCAAATGCCTTTGGAATTTGACCTTTTGATTTTGTTTGGCCTGCAAATGGGACATAGTACCTTTAAACGTAACCCCATTCCATACATCGATAGTGATAGTTGTTATACGAATCTTAGTCTTAGATCACGGCTATGCATTTAAGTTTATTATGCTTTCTTTTCCCCTCCCCCCCCCCCCTCTTCTCTCTCTCTCTCCCTTCATTAATCTTTATTTGTCGTTGAAATTAATTCCCTCTTTGTACCTTGCTCCATACATCAATATCAACCATTTGGGAATCATGCATACCTCTCCACAGTCCAGGCTAGTCCCATTGCTAGAGAATTAAATTCGTTTGGGACTCCCATAACCCGTGTGTCCCTGATTGACATAGTATTTGCATAGTATTTAATCCAATGCGCCTTCAATAGGAAAATTCCTATTCGATATAGCCACAATCAGGGTGCAAAACCATTTGCACTCGTGTCCCAAAATGTAGTATGCAATAAAGCAGTTTCATCAACCACAAGTTGTTCATCCATGCCCTAGGGTTAATACCCTGCAATATCCTGGAGGAAACTATCTTGGTTATCATTTTATGAACAGCAACACAACAGGGGGTGGTAGATGTTACGGACACTACACAAAGCTACTGGAATGGAATTGTCAAATATTTTGCACTTCTTTGGGCAATTTCTTGGTTATTTGTGAAAAATAAACCAATGCACACTCACTCAGTCCATAAATTAGACACACATACGCATCAGAGGTAACACAAGGTCAAATCTGATAAATGCCATTTTTTTCAAAATCTGAAACTTTTTTAAAAGCCAACCAAACATTGGTGAATGAGACAAATTCCAAACTTTAGTCCCATCTGTACACATATACAAACAAATCAAATTACTAGGAAGGCTCGTTTCATATCATAACTTGTCCACAATAAATTATTTACAAAATCCTATAGGATGTTACGCACACTACATTTTATACATATAATATACATGCCATTCTTTGATGCAATATAATAAGTAATGCATTTGCTTTTTTTCTGCCGTCATTGTTGTTGCTGCATATCTTGAGGCGAACAGAGGGTATCTTTTCAAATCCTCATTACCAAGTCTCTTGGATAGGACTTAAAAGGAAGTCCACCTTTTTCAATAGAATATAAGCAGAAAATCTGACAAACAAAAAACATAAGTTGTTCTATGTAGTTCCAGGGGTGGCCCAATTGTGGTATCTTTTTTTCTTCTCCATCTTCTGTGTTCACTTGTAAACATGGAAAGAAGCCCAGTTTAGTCATAAGAACATGAAAAAAGCATAAGTATTAAGACAATTAAGGAAGATGAAAGAAGACATAATCATCAAAAATAGGAAAGAGAGATGAAATAATTATATCACGAAGGAAAGCATGAGGAAATGAAGAGGATAACATCTTAAGAAAGAAAAAGAAGAATAAAGAAAAGGATAAGGGTGAGAAATAAGGAAAAGGAAGAACAATAACATTATAAAAAAGAAGAAGAGAAGAAAAAAGAGGATAATACAGTACATCATGTAGCATAATCAAGGTGAGCCTCTTATTAGACGTAAGCATGGAAACCCTACATATTTGAAAATACGATGTTCTTCATTATTTTGAGAAGTAACTCTGAAAAGATAAATGTATCTTTTAGGACCTTATACGATTTGCTCAGTGAGACCAAAAAACAATATGTTTGGAAAAGAAAGTACCCATGGTGTCTTTGTTTATTATGTGGTGCAAGATGCAAAGTGGGTTTGGAGAAGATTGCACTGCATGTGTTGCCCTCGTATCGTATGTGCTGCAGGATATATTCAGTATTTTTAGAACCCATTTTTAGGAACTAAAATAGCGTTGGAAAATGTGGGGTCATAAAAAGACCACAGTCTGTACTTTATGATCTGAAGAGTATTTCGACCAACTAAGTGGTATACTTGTAAAACCTCTGACAGTGTACGCCGAAAAACAGGAACAAAGCGGGTTTTTTTTTTAATCGATAATTAATCTATATGAAAAATTATGGTATAATCAATAATCATTTTTGATACGTTTATTCAATAATCCACAGATTTTCGGTGATCATTGTTCGTGGTAGCAATTAAACCAGTATTCATAAAATCCTCATAATATACAAATGTCTGTAAACAAGTCAAAAGCAACCTCGGTCTATTTTCGGGTTCCCTCTCTCTCTCTCTCTCTCCATCAAATAAGCTTAATGTATCGAGAGAAATTGTGAGCAAAAACGTAGACGATTAAACATTTCATAATGAGTTTGTAAATCCCCTCAAAGGGGGTGTCCTCAAAAGAAAGTATTTTCCATAGTCCTCAGGAGCCACTAGTCATACACGTACTGGTGTGCGCGCAAGTGTTTATGTGTGCGTAGACATGAACTACAATGTAGTGACTTATATATCTTGTAGGTAGGCAATTAAATGATTAATATAATGTATTTTCTCATGCATCATACATATTTGATGTCATAGACAGCTTTTACATTGTTAAAATTTATTTTAGAACACTGTTATCCAGATAAAGGAAGTACAGTTTGACTTGCAGGCCTTGATATTATTCCTTCTGTAGTGTCCGTAACACTGGCTCCTACTCTTTTCTACCCTCGATATTGAAACTAAAACACAAGGATGCATTTAATGTTATACTTTATTACATTTAACTAATATTGTTGAAATAAAATATTGATATTAAATTACTCGTAAGTCAATTGTTTACATCTTTTAAAATTAAATTCATGAAAAAAATTTGTGTAATACAT
Organism: Strongylocentrotus droebachiensis; assembly: GCA_035222895.1. Lineage (NCBI taxonomy): Eukaryota > Metazoa > Echinodermata > Echinoidea > Camarodonta > Strongylocentrotidae > Strongylocentrotus > Strongylocentrotus droebachiensis. Next base: position 97,362 of record JAVYIG010006364.1, read on the forward strand.
TGACAAGAGCAACTGTATCAAATCAAATTTAAATTACAAATAAGTAGTATTTAGTTATCAAGCTGTATTTTTACACCATCACACTTTTATGTTACGGACACTACATACGTTACGGACACTACAAATGCCATTTATTAAATCCCCCCCCCCCCCCCAAAAAAAAAAAAAAAAAAAAAACTGTTATGCTTAGCTGAATATTATTATACCACAGCTAGTCCCCGGGGGTAGTCACACGAAGCTAAATATACAAGAACTTTGGAAACAGTTTCATATAGCAGGAATAACACCGTTACGGACAAAATTTATGATCGCAATGGGGGCATATATTTGTGTAAAATGTGAATCTATGTTTGATTTTTGTTTCTGATGATAGGACAATATGTTACTCAGAATATATGACCACTTACCAATTAATATAAGGCTAAAATATATGAATTATAGAGGCAAAATTATGCATATAATTGTTTTTCAAAAAAGTGTTACGCTTGTCTCTTTTCACAGAAATAACCACTGTATCGTAATTCTTGGGTCAATTCTCAAGCCGTAAAAAAATACTTACTGGAGATTTTTTTTAAAGGACTATGAGATGGCATTTGAGACATGGCATATCTCGTGTAATTCCATGGTAACACCTTATGAAAAAAATACACGTTTTCAAAGTGCAAATGGGTAAAAGCCGAAAAGTGGTATTTTTGGCCCTCCATTTATACCATTCTCACACAGCCAACACAAATGAAATTCAAACAAAAGTTGCTGCCTGATGAAGAACTCATATGGTCCAACATTTCATGCTACAGGACATTTGATTAAATGACTTTGTGTTTCCAGGAGAGATGCGTAAAAACTATAGGTAGAATAGTTGCACCCTGATTGTGGCTAAACCGATTGCGATTATCTCTCAGCATCATCCTCTTCCACTTTTAGTTGACATTGTAATATTCCCACTCCACTCGCTATTGTAAGACACAGGCATGGACATTTGGTTTTGCTTTCGTTATGATATTCATAGTCATGATAGTAAATAAATTAATTGTATATATATATACATACAAAAGTGCGAGAATTCTCAACTCTGCTACAGCTACGTCTCACGTTCCTAGACCATTTTCTTCACGCCTATATATATATATATATATATATATACATATACATTTACAGTAGGCGGAGAGATGGAAGCAAGACGAATCAGAACCGGAGATTGTACACTCACACATAGATCTTTTCCTTGATCGTGTTTATAAACATAATGATATTTGATCGCCATAGGCCGTCAATAGGGGTAAGTTACTTTTTAGTAATTTTCTTGATAATAATAATAACAATAATAATAATGATAATAATAATAGTGGATTCTTGTATATAGCGCTCATGTCTGTTGGACTTGTCGCTCCCGTGCAAAAAAATATTTCTTTCTTTTATTTAATGCACACATAACAATTAAAAAAATTAGCAGGACTATAAACATTTCTTCCCGGTATCACCATGAAACATCTGCTAAGGACAGGAGCAAGTCATTAATATTAACTGACAATCATATGTGATGCACTAAGATTTACTAAAGCTATACCACAACAATATGACAATGACATGTATTTGAGTAAAACAGACTTCACAACTGTAGGACTACCGAAGACTTTATAATCTGGTCAGGTATCGCACTTGATGTCGAAGGTGTTGAGACAGCTAGGTGTAGGCACAGTAATGAAATTAAGCAAATGACTTCCGGTGCGCATCATCCTAATTTTAATGAAGGTGCATTAGAGAGGTTTCATCAAACCCTCAAGAATATGCTGAAGACATGTTGCTTTTAAGCATAAAAAGCATGGGACGAAGAGTTTCCTGTGTTGCTTTTCTCTGTGAGGGAGTTGGTTCAGTTGTCTCTGGGATATATGACCTTATTTATGGCCACACTGTTCGAGAACCCCTGAAACTGTTGAAAGAGCGATTGTTGTCCGACCATGGGGATTCGAATGTACTGGACTATGCTTTATCTTTCTGGGAAAGGCCGAAGCGAGCATGAAGTTTCCCAAAGGTAATTTGTCTGAGTACAATGCAAATGACAAAACAAAAGATAAAGGCACGTAACTAAGATAAAGATCCCTCAAAACTCACCTTTTCCCCCAATGATCTATGTGATATACTTCCTGTACTGTACTTTCTTGTCCTCTTTACATATATTTGTATTTGTAAGCGCTATGGTACTTATTGTTTTTAGCGCTCCTAAATATTCGATATTATTATTATTATTATTATTATAAAGATATTGTATTATGTTTCTTTATCCATCTTTCTTAATTTTGATGCAACTTAGATTCAGATATGAGTCCATATAATGGCCCAAAATAAAAAGTGTGCAAATGTCTCTGAAGCAGCGAAACGCTCCCCACACAAAAAACACATATGACCAATGTTTAAACAAAGAGAGTTGTGTTTGGTCCTTTAAATATCTTTGATATCTTTAAATAAACAATACCATGTTAAACATTGAATTCTTCACGGAGATGAATAAGGTGATCTGCCGCATTGACATATGACATTGAGAGCGACTTGCATTGGGTGGGTCGGTGATAAGGATAACGAGTAAAAGGAGCTTTAATCCTAACCAGGGAACCTGTGGTATATTTCGGCGAAAGCAAAGGGAAGAGAAAGAAAGTTGCATGGTAGTGAGATCGACAGATAAAGAGATGGAGAAAGAGAGAGGGGATGTTGAAACAATACACTCTGGAGATCTGCTACACCTTGCGGCCGATATAGCCTAATAACAGAGTAGGTGAGACATTCGGACTTTGACAAAGAATTCCAGCCTCCATTCATATAACACGTTTAAGTATAAACCATACTGGCAGATCTTTCGTATTAGCATTTAACTTTGAAAAAATATTGTTTATTTCACTTTATACATCAATACTAGAAGTTGGAAACCATGGGAATCCTTCTATTCCTACATCATTGAGAACAGGGATTTCCACATCGAGGGTCTGCGGAGATCGGAGATTGTACACTCTGCGGGTCCATGTAAATCTGACAAATCACACTCCTACCGGTCCGGAGCTCTACCCAGATCCAAAACCTTCAACTTTGCGGGTCAACCTACATTTCATAATTCCCACCCCTACTGGCATAAAGGTCTGCACAGATCAAAGACTTTGCAGGGCGAAGATTCAAAGAGTTCAAAGACTTTCAATTCTGATGGTCTGCAGACATCAGACGAGCTCTACTGTCACAGTTTCAATTATACGACCCATCCCCCCCTTTGAGGGCAAACGAGGCATCTATCCTTTCCTTCAGACTGCTCTCCAGGCACTCCTTCTTCAAATTTCAATGGCACTTAAATTCGCTCTGGAATATCGTTATGTTGTCATTCTCATGGCTCTCCTAACCCGGGTCGCCTGTACAGGTAAACTTTCAAAATTGACATTCACGGTTTCGAAGGTATGTGAAAGTTATAGCAGCGTTGCTTCTCAGTAACTGAAATAGAATAAATATTAAGTCTGGGACCGTCGATGGATCACTTTTAATCTGAAATGTAGGTTAACTCCTTTTTTCCGATTTGGCGACAGGAGAGGACGATGAAATTATGAGAACAAAATAAATACGTAAAAATTTATTTTGAGAATATTTTACCACCATATGGTGAAAGAATACATGTTTCTGACTACAATTTCAGAAACTCCTTAAATGGATTATTCAAATCATGTAGAAATGACTTGTATTTCCACTATTAGATTTATGTGCTCTCTATTTACACTTATTTTAAACATCATTGTGACTAGCCCAAGTTGAAGTCGTGTACAAAACAATACGAGAAAAAAAAAATTCTGCATGATCCATGATAGCACACAACAGTAACTACGGGTAGTGATATAGTGATAGTGGTTATTTTACCTGACAGCTCAGAAAGCAATAAATGCTTGTTAGTAAGCAACCAGAAGACCGACGGCTTAAGGTCCTCCCTGAGGGACCTGGTAATGAGGATTAATGCCTTACCAAAGGGCACTATAGCGCACCGACTTGGTTTCGAACCCGGGTCACCGGATGACGAGACCGCTGCTCTACCGACTGAGCTACCGCGCCTTAATACATGTTTACTATCAATAAATACAAAGGCATTAAAGGAAAATGTGAAGCCCGCATTGCAAACATTTTGCAATGCTAAAGAATTGCAATTATTAGTAGATCCTCCCTTTAATCATCCTATTAACATCTTCATATTAAGCTAGAGGGATTTGTGTTATCTTTATTTCTAGATTTTGACGTTCATATCAATTGCACGAGTGGAGCCGTGGTAACATCTCCAAATTACCCATCTAGATACCCGCAATATAGAAACAAAAATTGGTTTTTCACCGCACCGGAAGGTAGAAGGATCCTTTTGACCTTCAATAACTTCAGTCTAGGGCCTTTGGACGACGTCGGGGTCTTAGACACTGTTGACCATCGAAATAGGCAGCGCTACAATGGAGAGGAAAACACCTTCCCTCCATTTTTGTCCAGGAAAAACACCTTGCTGTTGAGATTTATATCAAATGGAAACCCCACAGGGAAAGGATTCAACATTTCCGCCTCATGCTACGACTTGGCAGGTATGGATTCTCGAACAATGCTTATCAAATAACTAGACTTATCAAGCAACATCTTGTAAGTATCAACGAACACTAGCAATACATGTTCACGAATGTTCGAAGAAAGAAGCGGGCGAAAATTTGGAATATTTATTTTAAAAGTACATTATTAAACAAAAGTTGGGCAGATGTTACTGGGCAAATCAAAATTGGGCAAATTTTGTATAATAATTGGGTTATTTTCTCCCAACCATTTACTATAATGAATGAAAAGTAAAATTTAGGTTGGGTAGGTGTTTTGTATTCATTGATTTTATTTCTCAAAACACCAATTCTTTTTCGTACATAACATAGTTTATACAAAACTGCAACATAATTATAACAAAGCTTTTTTATCATTTGATTAACACAATAAATACAACACAATTCCTTGTTCATTATTTCACATTGTATAGGATGAAAATATATCACAATCACATAATAGAAAGATATTACCGCACTACAGTTATTTCAACCCCAAAACTAGGTGTTACTTGGCAAATAGATGTTAAACAAATGTCGTCCAACAAATGGGTTATTTCCTACCAACCATGAAGTAACCGATGAATAATTGGGTAATATTTTTGGGCAAATTAACATTGGGCCATTTCCGTCCAACATTTGGGTTATTTTCTCCCAGCCATTTATTACATGACTGTATTTACCCAATTAAATGTTTAAAATAAGTTGGGCAGATGTTACTGGGCAAACGTAAGTCGGGCAACATTATTATGCAACAATAGAGTAACATTCTTATATTAGAGGTGTCGTGGTCGAGTGAATATGTCACATGATTGTGGATTACAAGGTCCGCGGTTCTAGTCCCGCCGTGGCACTAATGTCCTTTATATTTACATATAATATATAATATTGTATCCAATTTATTTGCCATACTAGTGTCTAATATGTTACACGTTATGGTGAGAATTTGGTGATTTTCTGATTGGGTGAATTTTTGTTTGTTAAAAGTTGGGTATATTCTTTTTATCCAACACTGGGTAATCAAATCATGCAAAATCTTAAGTTTACCCAATAATTGGTCCGACACATAATTGCCCTCATGTTGGGTAAAAATTGAGCAATTTAGAGTGTATTGAGTAAAACACCAAATGAGAGTAAGGATAATCTTTTAAAAAGGGAAACATTTAACTTCAACAAAGATTAAATTCCAATGTTTATCTTTATCAGTCTTTTTCTAAATATTAAAAATGTTTCTAGTCTTGAATGGTGCCTTGAAATTCACGAGCAAATGGCACCCACAATTATGAGCCACCTAAAACGGTACTTTCCATTCCTTGTACAAAGATTAACGGAAATTTACTAACAAACGTTTGGGAGCTCGTCCTAGGTAGTTTATCAGGTACATGAGCATTATCATCAGATCGACCGATCCACTTGACCTTGAATCGGAGAAGGAAAATAACATTTGTCAAATACTAATTTGGCATAATTAACGTTGAGCAAAATTAACGACAAGTTTTCCCGATGGTCATAATTAGTCGAATGAGTAACACATGATCGTTTAATAGCGGAGTCAAAAATATCCCCCAAACTGCGGACATTCAGGTAGATTTTACACAAATTCTGACCCCTTTTCGCCTAAAACAGGTTAAAAAAAAATAACAAATCAATCATTAAAGTTTTGGGCTTTCGGAGTACAAATTTTATAAAAAGTTCGCTGTTTTTGCATAAGTCGGTTACTTTTCTTTCGAGTCGCAGGTTCCTATTATAAATATTTAACCTTTCTAATCCGCGAACACCCCCGAAAATTATTTTCTCAATTTTTTCGCAAATTTATACTTGCTATTATTTTGTGTTCTTGAAATCATTTTAAGGAACACGAGTGGGGCGTCTCGTAGGTGGCAATACACCAGCAGAGGGTTTCCTTGAACTACAAGCCGAATCAGGAGGGGAATGGATGAGAGTGTGTGGAGAACACTCAGCTGATCGGGTGGCGGAGGTTGTCTGTGGGGAACTTGGTTTCCCTGGCGCGAAAGATATTTCCTATGAGAACAGGGAGTGTTCTTCGGAAGGAGCCGACCAAGATTGTATTCGATCCCCTAACTGTGGGAATTGTGAGTAGCTTGGCTTGGTAGTTGTTGTTTTGGTGGTTGTTTTGGGGAGAAGGAGAGTTTTTTGACAAGTTTTGTTTGTGTGTGTGTGTATACTTTATTATGCTTTTGTTTTTTAAAATACAGAATAGCCCGTTCGTGCAAGGCGCTATTCTTTCGAATTCAGTGTTTGTACACTGTTGGTCATAAAGGTGGAATAATTATTTGTATGGAGTGATTTTGACAATGATTTATTCCTAATAGATCTGAATAATAATATACATTCTCAGATTTTATTGATTATGGAATAAATTATCAATAATTAATTGCATTTTTCCCCGGTCTCCAACAGGAAAAATTCCGCTGTATGGCCATGCATTATGGTTCAAGGCATGCCCACATAGAGGATTTGTTCATGTTGGGGACAGGGGGAAAATGCAATGAATTCTTGATAATTTATTGCATTTTCTTTGTTTTTTGTATTTGTGGGGGCCGCGACGTACCCAGGCCCCCGCTGCGTCATGATTTACTGGCTAAGCAATGGCCTCGTTACTGTGAGCCCCCGTGATCAAAACTGTGTCACTGTGCTATATTAGTGCCCTTTTATGAAGTATTAATCCTCATTACTGTCAGTAATGACTTAAGGACGTAGGTCCCCTAGTTGATTAGCATAGTAGCATACACATGCTTTAGCAGTCACGCAAAACAAGCACTCACAAATTATTATTAAATAAAATCTGAGAATGTATACTGTTATCTAGATCTATTAGAAATGAATCATTGTCAAAATCATTCCATAAATTGGGGTAAAAATAATTATTCCACCATTGTGACGAACAGTGTACTTACCTTTTATCAAATAGAATGTATACCGACTAGACTCGATGTTACTGCACTGCATGTACGTATTATGACCATATTTAAATGTAAAAATCGGGATTTCCATTGTGATCAAAATTTGGAAAACACGTACGAGTATTATACAGAATCAACTCAAGCGTCAGTTACACACTTTGCCCAACGTTCACTAAAATTAAAATGTATATACATAATGTTAGGCAAGAAAATCTTCTTTATGATGTACAGAATGTTTGGAAAATAATTCTACTTTACGATGTGCATGTATCTTGACAGACGCATACCGTTCACAGGATTGCTCTACATCATCTGAAAAATGCTCATCGTCGCTGGCGGTCAAAGTCAAGTGCTTTGGTGAGTCCTTGACTCTAGGAACATAATATACGTGGGACATTTTTTGAGGGGAGGGGGAGCTGTTGCTATGGTCAAAATGTAGTTGGCCTGGAGATGAGTGAATGAATGATTTAAACATATCCAACGCGTCAGAAACATCGTAGCAAAGACAGAGGAAAGAACAAGGGTTTGTTAGCTTAAATGCCATTTTGTATATACATGTCTCGTGTATCTGTTTTAAAGATGTACTGAATGTCAGAATGTAATATACTATGTCAATGCATGTTCCATAGAAATGAGCCAGGAATAAGCTGGTGAAAACTTATACGTCTCATGAATTGTCTCAATCCATTTTTACATTCTTCAAAGTGCTCATATTTATTTCCCTTAAAATAGGACTAGGAAGCAAAAACAATAATACTAATGTAAAAAACATAAGAAATGTAAGAAGAAGAAAGAAAAAAAATCCGATCGATATACATATTGTTTTTTAAATTCGAAATAATTACCAGAGACGGAATCTGCCAAATTAAGAGCTATATTGTTCATTATCGGAATAGGCAATGGTGACAGTTTTCCAACATCTTTCCTCATGCATTCAAACTAACTGAATTCTTCCGTAGAATGTGCAAAGAAGCAAATATATATGTGTTGTAGAATACTTGTAACAGCGTAGAGTATAATACTGAAAAGTGGCAGTTCTGTTCTTTGGAGTGACTATTCTTCTATAAATCTATATTCATCTACAGAGCCTGGATTTAAAGGTTGTTATGACTTAGGAAACACTAAACTCAAGAACGGATCCTCATACGATTCAACCTCCAAGTGTGTCACATCATGCAGAGCGGACACGTCCCAGGCTATAGCCATTATTGATGGAAGTGAATGTTTTTGCTCCACAACCATTGACGTCGAGCAGATGGAAGTCCAGTCATGTGCTCTACATCAATTAGTTTATAATGGTAAACTAAGAGGGTTATAGGTCATACATTGGGAGTTTAGTTTTACAATCAACCTGTAAAGTCTAAGGTTGGTGGTGAATAAACATTTATGAGAATATATGCATAATTCTCATGATAATGAGCCTTCATTTAGTTTGAAATCGATTGCTCTCTCTCTCTCTCTCTCTCACTCTCTCCCTCTCTTCTGTTATGACAATTATCCCTTGTTTTAATATTCCTCTCGTTAAGATCCCACCTAACATACTGACTCCCAAAACTGAAGATTTTAAACGACTGGGACTAAATCCTGAGGCCCTACAAAGTACCGTGCCAGGAACATTGGTATTAAAGATATGAATGGGATTATAATTATTGTACAAGAAAAACAAGATCAAAATACACAAAATGCTTGTCATTATGGCAAAAGATCCATATTATAATTATTATCTATAACATATTCTTCATTTTGCACTGTCGACATACAGTGACATGATTCCATGCAGGTGTATTTTTTCTACTTCGTTGTCATCTTCGTCTTCTTTTTGTCAGCTTCTGATGGCTACTGTAATCAGATGGATGATGTCATGAATGGATCATGGGATTCTGACATCACGTGGTTTGGTTCCATTGTTCATCTAACGTGTGATGATGGATACAGGCTGAATGGAATAGGAACACTACAGTGCATAACAGAGGTGCCTTCATACCTCCATGTCTGGAACGGTTCTATTACATCATGCGAATTGATTACAGGTAAATAGCTAAAATCTATACACTCAATGTAAAAATTGAAGACCCAAACGGATCAGACACCCCCCCCCCCCTCCTCTCCCGCATATGCAGGTATAGCAAAATGAATTTGTGTGTGTGAGTGGGGGTGGGGGATCGTTAATTTTGCGTCCCATGTCAAGAAGTGAACAGAAAACCGTTTATCAACGACCAAATTTCAAAACATTTTCCCAGGGGCTATAATACCTAAATGCGCCACTGAATGATATTAATTATGGGTGAAATTACATAAAATTGCATAATTAATAAAAGATATAAAGCATCCGTTAGGGTAATCTAAACATTCTTATTGGAGTCCAGTGTTCTACTATAGTTGAAAATCTAACATTTAAATTGTTATCATATCAGGAATATACGGATAAGAAGCTATCTAACGTATGTGCTAACCAGGACTGTTTTTGTAGGGGGCATGGAGGGTTTGTATTCATGTTCTACATGTGCCTCGCAAACAAAAGTAAAAAAAATAAAAAAGCTGTTTTAATAAAGAAAATCGGGGGAGGAGGCTTGGGTATTTTGAATTTTGTTACATTTTTGTTATATTTTTCCTTATTGCCCATTCCATATTCTTTGTCTGATATTTCTTACTACTTCCTTTGTAAATTTAGTTTATAAGTCGTTAATTTCTTTTAAAATGTAAGATACGTTTGATGGTTTTGACAAAATTGATGTAAAGCTCTAATTTTAAGTTATAATGTATTATTATTTGTATAATCTCAATAATTTGACGTAGCGACTTTTTCAAATTTGGGTGCAAAATGATCAAACTAATTGTTTAAAAAAAATCATTCTTTATCATTCAGTGACAACACAAGGCATATATACAACGGTACAATCGACAGGTAAAATTTAATTTATATTTATCACGCTTACATTTTTTATCACGGACACCCAAAACATATGGACAAAAAAGGTTCGACGATGATTGAGTGGAATTCAATTGATATTTGTTAATCTTCTCCCATTTATTGTTTCCTACATCCCCGAAGAAAGAAAAATAAATAATGAGAAATAAACAAGTAAACAGAAAACGTAAAAAAAAGCTACATTTACGGATGCACCTTTTTCCATCCTATACTTTTAGTAGATTTAATCATGTCTTCTTTTTCTTTTTTTCTTTCCCAATGTATATATATTTCAATATATGTTTCTTTACCTATGTAATACAACAATGTATAATGTAATGTTAACTGTGATTGGAATCAAATAAAGTTCAATTCAATTCAACGTTCTGAATTCCTGAAGCATAGAGATTCAAACAAAATCAGTAAAAGTGAGATTTACCATTGGTGTTACTCATACACTTTTCAAAGCTCATCAAACGATACTGAAAGTTTTGATTATGTATCATGAATAGACAGACAAGGTTGCCTCTTATGAATCGCACTTAAGGCAACTTCAATACTTTATTTATCAAATTGTAAGGGCATATCTCATAACCAACTGCACTGTTACACTCGATTGTGAAACTACGAAGTAAAATGTATTTCCAAACTCATCTATATCCTCTTAAACTTCGAGTGATCTTAGAACCACGCGAAATATATTAGTTTCCGTATGTTTCTAATCCCAAAGCTTCAGTACTAATGACGAAGTGCTTTAAACCATGCGTCATTTCCTTCTTATTATTATGGATTTATTAAGTTTTTGTAGATAATGTAATTTCAATGAAGGGTACGGGAATTTTAAATTGAAATAGCAAATTAAGTACTATATAACGATTATTGACAATTCTTTTTAATATATCATGTTGGAAATGTGCGATTGGTGTTAGAATTGTAATTACAACAACTGTAATTTTTATTCTTTCATACACTATACTATAGACATTAATGTCACCTTTAGCGAAGACAATACATCAACACTTCAAGGTTAGTGCAACGTATCTTTGGACATTATCATCATCCTAAACTATGAAACCTAAAATCTAATTGGATGAAGAAAAAAACTTTTGTTTGTTGTCATCATGGTGATAAATTTGAGAAAGTGGACGATTGGCAAAACTTCGATATTCATTTGCAAAACCTTGATTTGTTTTTATTTTTTATTTTTTTGATAAAGATTTATTGTGAAATTGATAAAAGACTTTCGTCGTTTCATATCTACGCTATCAAAGTAGATATGAGTTATTGTAAGCGGAAAAAAGTACAATATATTGATTCATGTGTCCATAATATCTATACAACATTGATCATTAATCCAGTCATGTGACACCTAGGTATCCCAGTCATACCGACATGACCGAAACCAGACCGATTAAAAAATTACATTACACTGTATTGCCAACAATCTCTCAGTTTGGAATTGGTCTGGAGGTGTTCATGTACGTGGCTAAATTATTAAAGTCCCCTAGATTAACATTTGTTTTAATGAATAATTAAAACGGATTAATATACATGTATCTATAACTTTTTTGAAATCTTTGAAATCATAAAGATTGTGAACCCAGCATGAAAGCTACCATCTTGAAGCCCGTGCTCATGGGATCTACGTATGGCCTGGCAGCTATCATTCTCATCATATTGATATACTGGATCACAGTTCAGGTCAGACAGCATCTCTCTTCAAAGAATCGAGATCCTGCCTCACAGGTAATACCACCCCCCCCCCCCCCCTCCACCTAACAAATAAGGCAACACTTTACCTTTTCAATTCGGCTGCTTTCTCCGCCTCTCTACACTACCATAGGTTTGCTACGAGCAATTTTGCACAAAACAATAAAGCACCAACTGAAATGAGGATTACTTTGTGTAACATATAAATGGCAATTTCCGATCTTCATTAAGTCCAAAACAGCTAGACCAATTAACACCGGTATAGATTAATAATCCACTGGGAACAGTTAATCATCTTCAACCCTTTGGTATATCTTTCCAATGATACATACACAATGGAGCCAGAGAGCTTATTTAGGTGGCATATAAAGAGTTAGACAAACATGAAAAACCGTCTTAAAATCAATAAATGAGATCACGAAATATGGGTAAACACTGGGCCAATCACGGGCCAAACTGTAGATCAGAGAAAAAGAAAATTAAAATGACATTTTTAATACATGCGATGTAAGCAATACATGGTAAATATGTGAGATTTAGACATTTCCCGAACTGGATTATTTTCTTTAATAATTTTTATTTGAAATTCTTTGACATGTGTATTTTTCTATTTCATAGTACTTTGAAAGCTGATGTTTAGATAAAGCAGGGATATTCATTTCGTTATTTAGCCTACAACAGTTTTCGTCTTACAACCATCCGAATATTTTTCAGTACATGATCCCAACAATTCTGTTTTGGTTTGTGTATATCCTCCTTACTCCTGTGAAATAACAAGTGTTCAGACTTATATTTCGTTACAGTAAAGATGTAAGCTGATTCTCGAAACAACATTTTAAAGCTATTTATGGTGGCATAATAAAGACCAAGTGTTTTGCTCCGGGCTTTTGCTCTATACTAGTACATAGTATGAGGTGAAACCAGCGTATTAATTCAGAATGGGTTTATGGCACATATTCCATTATGAAATGTGTTTGAAATGTGGTATGGAAAATAATTAAAATTGAATAATGTTCGTAACTGAATTAATTGTATTATATACAATGGAGGGATATATATTGTATAATGATGCACCCGGGCATTTTTCACATTTTAATTTCCATTTTTTCCCCACATTTCCAATAGATTTCTGACACTACTATGGACATAACGCTGCCCATGCAGCAAGGAAACGCTGACGTTGGTCGGGTGACGATCAGAACGGATTCTGTGTTATATGAGACCATCCCTGACAAAACACTCGGGGCGCAATCTAGAAGGACAGAGGGGGAGCAGGATACAGGGGAAGATCCATTTGGATACATCATACATGATCCACAACCGAATTGGAATACAAAGGCCACAGCTGATGGCGCGTGGGATTCTCGAAGATATCCACGAGCACAAGTTCAAAGGCAACATGAATTAGATGAAGAAGGATACCTTGTGCCAAATGTATTGCAACGAAATTAACCTCTCTCCTCGCGGCAATAGAAATGAATGCAAGAAAGTCGTACATGCTTTAAATGCTCGTTATGTGATTGTGACAAATGCCACGTTACAAGACATTTGTTTCGCAAAACGTAGCAAGAAGACGGCGAAACGATGGCACAGTCACAACAATTTAGACAGGTTGCTAGTAGATTCAACTTTATTTGGTTAAATTCTCACCCAAGTTGGTCAACACTGCATATCAGCAGAGCGTCAGAGGAGAATAGGAGAAACAGCTTGAACTATAAGTGAGGACTTGTCCAAATTGCCAGCAGAGTCAGAATAGCCCCATAGCAGCACCAATCCATCCATAGGAGTTTCATGCAGTATAATTCATCATGACTACCCTACCATTGATGATGAGAACATTTGGCCTAAAGCTATCCATGTGAAAAGAGCAAAAGCCATAAACATATGCCCTGACACATTGTTTGCAGCTCACAGATTTCCGGGGTGACCGACAATGATACTCATTTGGCATCAGAAAACCCTCCTAGTTGAAAAGCACTAACAGCATCCGTCATATCTAAAAGTCACCCAAGCACCTATCCAGTATAGGTCTTGCTGAAAGAGGTGTACACACAGTGAAGTCCGGGATGAAAAAAAAACATGGACATGGCTTTGAATCTAAGTGTGACCAGCTGTCAAGAAGTATCCGTCACAACAGCGGTTTCTGTAAAATAAAAAACAAAAGAGTCAAAAATAGGCCGGTCAATTTGATTCTTTGCTGCTCAGATGAAAAAAACTTAAAAAAACTAAAGTAACTATAAATATGTAAGTAACATAACAGATTTGTGGAACACACACGGTAATAGTCGGAAGCAACTAGATATAAAGGCAAGCCTGACCAAAACAATTGAATGTTCTATGTATTTAGTAAGATCGAATGAATTAATTTGAAACAGTAATATAGCATTGAAACTCAAAATGATTTTTATTCCAACTGTTTAATTACCATTTCTAAAACCGTGACGGAGTAATTTTCTAATTAAATTTATTGTTATATGTGATAAACACATATATAGGCCTCTATATATATACACACACTCTATATGCAAGAATATCATTCCCAAAAGGACTAAATCCGCTTTTAGCTTTTTTGGGGGATATCATGTACTTTTAACTTTAACTGTTCCTTTAAAAAAACACCGCTTCAGATGTTTCCTTTCAGAAGGAATTAAATACGGAAACGTTCATTAAAATGTATTGAAAAATGTCACTGATCATCAAGTATGGTACGGCTTAGTCACCATATCTATGATAATCGGAATTTAGCTTAAGGACACGTGGTTTAAATGAACAGATTCGTAACCGCCGTACGGGATTTAGTCCGTTTCGGAATGAAACGATTTTAATGTAATCCACTGTGCAATGAAACATGAGTCTATGGACGACATATTGTATTTCGAAAATCATTCTTTAAATGCAATATATCATGCATGGTTTCCAATGTGTCAGATCCACATATTCATCTTAATCTGTTTTGGTCAAAAAGTGGATTATCATTAACCGCCGTTTCAAATCAAAAGAAATTGATGCAATTAAAGCCAATTAATAAAAAAAAAGGCAAGCCAATATCTTAAATGCACCACTAGGAGATATGTAAGCATAAATAGTTGGGGGTTCACCCTTATAGGCCTTTACATTATTTCATATAATACTTGAATTGGGACTGCGTATACCGTATTTTAATCATCTTTATTAGTTTGTTTTTTCTCCCCGCAGAGACAAGCACCTTCCTCTCTCCCTCTCTGTCTCTTTCTCTGTCTCTCTCTCTCCATCTACCCCCTCTCTCTCTCTTTCTTTTTTTTTCTCTTTCTGCTGTTTACCCCCTTTTTCTGCTTGTTACTCTCTCATTCTTATTTTCTTTATGTATCATCCTCGTCTTGTCATTCTGCTTCCGTTTTGGTTTTTTGTCTCGTTAATTGTTTGTTTTTATCGTCTGTCATGTTTTTGTGATTTCGTAACTTTTTTCAAAATGATGTTATAAATTTATAAAGTTTAATTATTATTGTGCAAACCTACACCTACCAAGCATTGCTTTCCAGTAGGTTCGTTTTTGTCTTTATTTCCTGTAACCAAATAAATTTGCATTACAAATATATTTCAATGCTCATTTCTGTTATTTACGTTTATTATTGTCTGTCAATGTTTATATAATGTGAAAATAAATGAAAAATAAATTTGCTCTGTATAGAGCGACTACTACTATTACTACTACTACTACCATTATCAAGACCACATTCTTCAAGAATGACAATCAGAGGCGTCGCTAAAGAGGGGGTGTGGGGTGCAATACCCCCCCCCCCCCCCCCCCCTCTATCAGAATTTTGTCGGTAAATTTGCACTGCCGTCAGGAAAATGAGAAGCAGGGGAGGGACAAAATGAGAGGGAAAGAAAAAGAAAAGTAAAAAGGGAAAGGAAAAGAACAAAAAGAAAGAGAAGAAAAAAAAGGAAAAAAAAGAGAAAGGAGAGGGAAAAAAGAAAAAGAATAGAAAGGGGAAAAAAAAGAGAGAAAAGAAAGAAAAGGAGGAAAGGGAAATAAAAAGAGAAAATGAAACGAGAGAAACGGGGAAATGAAAGATAGGAGAGAGAGGGGTAAGATCATGATAGAGGAGAGAGTTGGAGTTAGAGAGGGGGGGGGGGTGGGGGTTGTTAGGTGGAGTCGTCTCGTCGAGGGAGCAAGAAAGATGCGCATATATATGTCGCTTTGTCGGGTCACCTGCGTCGGTATTCTCGCTCGATCCTCGTGTACTATATCAATGCAGAAGTTTGAATTACTCGGTGAGATGTATAATATCTGCCTACTCTATCTACAACATTTTGAACTGATTTGACAATATTAAAAAAAAAAAAAACTTAAAATAAATTATCTCATGTTGGGAGTGCGTCTAGGGAAGGTTATACTGATCCAGTAGTGTACCTAAAGATCATGTCTTATTGCCCACCTAGTTAATTCGATGTTATCTTATTTTAACGAAATCCTTTATGCAATTGTAAATTGAAGTTGCTTCGATTTACAGTTAGTTATTGTAAAATTACCAAAGAAGGGATCCCTAAAAAACTGCAATAACTGGCGTGGCATCACACTATTGTCAATACCAAGCAAAATATTGGCAAATATAATTATTACCCGTATCACAGATGCCGTTGACCAAAGTCTCAGAAGGGAACAGGCAGGTTTTTGGAAGGGAAAAGGGTTCACTGACCAGATATTTGCACTACGTAATATCATAGAGCAATGCACAGAATGGCAGAGGAAACTTTATATTAATTTTGTTGACTTTGAAAAAGCATTCGATAGCATACACCGAGAGAACCTTTGGAGAATACTACGCAAATATGGGATACCAGAGCAGCTAGTTCTTTTAATTAAGAGCTTTTACACCAATTTCACATGCAGAGTTGGAAACAGTAGCCATAAGTTCCAAGTGAAGACTGGAGTTAGGCAGGGATGCGCCATGTCAGCACTGCTCTTCAATATCGCCATAGACTGGGTAATGAGAAAGGCAACTGAAGACCAAAAAGAGGCATAAGATGGACCCTCTTTTCTACACTTGAGGACCTCGACTTTGCAGATGATCTCGCTCTACTTTCACACACCCACCAGCATATGCAAGAAAAAACATCCAGAGTCAGTGATTTTGCCCAGCAAACTGGCTTGAAGATCAGCCAAAAGAAAACTGAGGTGATTACCCTGGCAATCTCGGACCCCTTACCAATACAAGCAAACGGGGAAGACCTACCTATAACTGATACCTGGGCAGCACTGTCAGGCACGATGGAGGCGCAGGCAAATACATTAAGAACCGTCTTAATAAAGCCTGAAATGCATTCAGAATGTCAATAATATGGAGATCACAGCAGTACAGCACCAAGACCAAGCTAAAATTGTACCAGAGCTGTGTCCTTTCCACTCTTCTGTACGGCTCTGAATGTTGGAGAATGACGAAAAACGACCTCAATGTCAGTCTTCCACACAAAGAGTCTGAGAAGAATATGTCGCATTTTCAGGCCAAATTTCAAACGAAGCACTGTATGTCCAATGCCATCAAGACAGCATGGAGAACATCATCACGAAAAGAAGATGGAGATGGATCGGACATGTAATCATAAAGAACATAGTTGACATCACACGAACAGCCCTCCACTGGACACCAGACGGCAAAAGAAAGAGGGGACGTCCTAAAAACACTTGGCGAAGAACTGTGGAAGGGGAGATTAAAGACCTGAACCACACATGGGGATCCATCCAAAGACTAGCCAAGGATCGGAAGGAGTGGAAGACCTTTGTTGCTGCCCTATGTGCCAGGAGGCATAATGGGCAGTAAGTATAGTAAGTAAATTGAAGTTGCGGGGGTGGGTGGAGACTTGTTTAATCTCGTACCCTTATTAACGGGGGGGGGGGGGGGTTGTAAATTCAGAGGGGAAAAAGGAGTCAGCCACCTTATAGTTGGCCAGGAGCATGCTCTGGAACTACTAGATCTGTGGTGTCTTCATGAAAGACGAGATAATTGTCAATAAGTCTTGGTAACGGGCTAAAAAGACCGATATCAAATTTTAGTCACTGGCTCCCTCTTTTGTGATCAACTCTAAGCAAGCAATCACTGTTTGATATCCAAACATCTCTTGCAATCTTTTGTATTTTATTTGTTGATCCATCACACTTTAATATGAAAAAGATGAGTGTAAAAAATAATTGCTATGTTCGTGACTAATCCTCTTTCCTTATTGGTTATTAATGTGATTCATATAATAAACATACTTGTAAGTATCTTTGGTCTTAATTTTTTGTTTAATCAAGTTAACAATACTTATCACCTTTGCAACGTTATGTTTATGGACGACTTAAACCAAATATATATATTCATTGAGTTAATGATGTTATCTTTAATTGTTAAAATCAGCCGATTGACCCTTTCAACGTAATATCGTTCGGACCATGTTTTTTGTTAGTGTTGATGTTGATGTTGTTGTTGTTGTTTGTTTGTTTTGTTCGTTTGTTTGTTTCTCACCTCTTTTTTGATTTGTTGCTTTTTTTTAATTCAAAGTTAACTGTTGAAAATAACTCCTGGGGAATATAAATCTCTTCATATCTGCATCAAATACAATTTTCATCAACTACTCCAATCCAAATATTTATCTTCCATACTTTGCTTACTTCCAAACAAACTCCAATAATCTCCTGGTCTTACCCTAAACACTGCTCTTACTCCTATTATTCCATATCAATTTAACATGTAATAATATTTTTTTTATAGCAATCTGCAAAATAAGAAATAAGGTTTACAGTAATAGAGGGCGCTAGAAACCCTCTAATGGCAAAGTTCGATCATCACTGTTTGATGTACCAAAATGAACATCCCCTTAGCAACAAAATTAAAAACAACATGCAATGCTTTTAAACACTCAACTTCTATCATGAGCACTTCTTTTCTATGCTCCCTATATTTCTCACTGACCTCGTTCCTGAACCAAGACCTATACTCATCACATACATTAGAGCGTAAGCCCTGGCCCTGGCCCTGGGACCAGGTACACCATTAGCGCGAACGCAGTACACCCAATTTTTGGTACCGCGTTCAACTAATTAGTACAATTTAAATGCATATAACAAATCATAACGCTAAGCATCACATATTTTAACATTAAATCCTCGCTTTCGATATAATCATTTCAACCCACATGATACATCAAAATAATCACTGAAATCGTTCTGACACAATACACCTATGTACATAACAAATATTAAGCATAAAAAATATTAATATTTTACTAAACATAAAAGTGGTTCAAGTTTAGTCAACTCATCTGTGAGAGGGACAAGCAAAGAGTGCCGGCCTGTCTCAGCACTCCGCCCTCTACAGGTTACAGGGTAATTTCCGAACCCCTTACAATATTTAAAAAGTATATAAATATATATATATTTTGAAAACCCTTATGCGAAAATCGTTTCATCGCTCAGCGTAAAAACACGATATAAATTTCCTGAATGAGGGGTTTTGACTTGGCTATCTATTGGGCTCATCCAGATTTGTGAAGGCTCAAACACGCCCAAACACGAAAGAACTCGTACTGATCTCGCAGGCTGAAACAAATACTAGAAACCCTTCGAAAATGAAGACAGGCTAAATCTAAAAGCCTATGGCAATCTTTGGCCTATTTCGTTTTTAAAAATTTAACAAGGACAGTCATACGATAGTAGATAAATAATAATAATTAACCGTTCTTGTAGAGCGCATAACACATATTATTAAAACATGTCCCTAAGCGCTCTAGAGAAAAAACACAACAGAATACAAAGACAAGATGTACTGGGTAACAGACAAAATGGATGAATTAAATGTTAAATAAGTGCGTCTTTAAAACAATCTTAAACTTAACAATGGAGTCAATGTTTTTTAGATGAATGTCTTTATTTATAAATATCCCCCCCCCCCCCCCTCGTCTCACTAGCACGTATTGTGAGTGGATGAATTACTTGTGTATTCAATATATCATATTTAAATACAGCCATCTATACATAGAGTTTGGCCTACTCCGTTTCAATTGATCATAACATGATATATATTATTTTGTTTTGCGTTTGCCCAGCAAGGTTGTATTTGCCATATTGTGCCCAACTCGAATCGGGTTGGCCAAACCAAAGAGCAGAAACATACGACAAAATCTAATCAATGTCACTCTATTCAATGAGAGTAGAGCGCCATCTCTTTAAAACACAACCTTTTCAAAAAGTGTTGTATATAGATGGCGCTCTGCAATCTATAAAATTAGTAATATTCAATTATTGTTTAAAAGCACATGTTTTGATGGTTCAATTTTACTTGACCACTAACAAATGCGTGTGTAAGCATCCAGGAACCGGTGACTTTTAAAGTCCTTTCTGAAGCGATCCACGGCGAGACGGCCCGGTGGCCAAAGCCGCCCCGACTAGTACCGACTCAGAAAATGTTAAAGTATAACTTTAGTTCTTGAAGTGTAGAAAACGAAGATAAATCAAAGTCACTAAAACAAATTCTTGATTGGAGTTGAAGATTTATTAAAATAAACGTAGAATTAATAAATCACGAAGTTCATGTTTTGGGGCTGGGCAACCCAATTGAAGCAAATTAGCAAATCATGTCGGTATCGTAACGGAAAAGAGGTCCCGCTCCAGAGACGCAACTCGGTTTTTTTATCCCCCCGAACTGACACGCCTCGTCCTCCCAAAAATTGAGGCGTGTCACACAGACGCTTTGCGTAATATCAATCCACCCATAATTAGTTTCCGTATTAAAAGGTCCTATATTTCTTGGCGAATTTACCCCCCCCCCCCCGGATATAAGGCGCTCCGGATGATCCGCATCTCTATTCCTCACATACTTCTTTCACGCACCCACCTGTGTCTCTTACATTCTAATCTTTCAAACAAGAGATGCAAATCACCCGGAGACCCAACAACCCTGGAAATTAATTCAATGAATATAAAAAGGGATAAATGTTGCTATGTCCGTCCACACTAGCGAGCCCACATGCTTCTGGCTATTACACACCTGTAATCCTCACTTCCCCTCTCATACTATTTCGATAGTGTGAACAGACCCGGCAACAAGGAAAAACCCTTCCAATTGTAATACAAATCTATTTCCCAAATTTGCCTAATTAAATTTAAGTCAACTGTGGCGACACGCCCAGCGACACCTAATCCAATCGGCCAAGCCGAAAAAGTAGAGCCAAAATAAAGAGCGCAACGTCTCGGAACAGGTGTTAAAAATAGCATACAAGGAATTCACCATGTATGTTTGTAAAAATAGTTCTAGCGAAATCTACCAGGAATTTGCCTTGTACATGTACGTCAATGAACTTTTGAGGAAAACGTAAACACGAGAATATCCATATCATTACATTTCCACAGGACTTGATTATGAGGATTAATGCCTAAACAAAGGACACTTGCGTATCGATAAAGCTTTGAACCCAGGATATCTCCAGGTTAGGAAACCATTGCTTTCCCATTGAGCCATCGTATTCGTTCTCATGTGTCTTTCTGCTCAGTCCAAATATCGCCATATCAGGTATCGAACCGGAGATATATTAAGCGCAATGCTCTTACCGATCGGGCCACAGCGATTGGGTGTTCACCAATGTTGTACGTTAATTTTATATAGATACGATGCTGACTAGTCTTGACGAAATACACCGTATATTATGAGGTCGTGGAGGATGACCATGGG